>ML779667.1:854555-884235 GCA_009831015.1 Picea engelmannii
AACCACTCCTTCTTAGGGTTCGTTAAAAATACTCCGAGGGACTCGTCCGAAGGATGAGCTTATATCAACAAGCATATGTGATCCTCTTCAAGCTTGCATAAAAATAAAGAGGTACTTGCCAGAAATGGTGGGGGGAAATTTGGAAAAGGGATGTGTTTCATCTTTGTGTTAATTGGAAGTAAGTGTCGCTCTTGAACATGACACCCCCTATTCATCATTTGAAACTGGTTTGGGAAATCCATTTGTCTCTCGGTCGATTTAATAACAAGGTCTTTCCATGTGTCGTCTTTGACTCAATGCTGCCAAATCATTGGTCGTGTCATTCATATGTTCAAGAGTTGTCCGTCTGAAATCTCTATTTTGAGTCGGCCATCTGCAGTTATCCATTCATTCTGTGTCGGCCTTCCCTGTGTCCGAAGTCCAATTGTCACATGCTCTATTTCAATTTCAAAATCTGTTACTCATTTCATGTCACTGATGGGGGATACATCAAGGTCCTCCTGTGACGAGTCTTATTCCGTCGACTTCATCACATTATCCGGAATCAAGGCTTAGAAATTATTCAGTACCTTGGAACTTGCATGCCTCAATGGCAAGTTTTCCTCGCTTTCAACAATGGGTTTACATCATTGGCCCTTGATCGAAAGATTCCATCGATTGTTCGACATCAACTCATTTATTCACAGTCGATGGATTGTAATATAGTACCTTGGGAGCCATTGACATCAATGGTGATTTCCCTCGCACTTGTTAACGGTTACATCAATGACCGGTAATCAAGTGGTTTCTACCATGTTTGACTTCGACACATGTAATCACATGGTTAGATTCATACTTTTGGGCGATGAGATTGAAGACCCTGGATATTATCCATGTGATCCAGGTTGCGATGGAGTATGTATAATTTGCGACACATAGATCCATTGTGTATGTTTCGTGGCTATGTCATCTTGATTGAAAATTTGTTGCATAGATCCACAGTGTATTCAGGTGGTTATGCTATATAGTGACAGCATGGATCCACAGTGTATGATTGGTGGCCATGACCTTGGTTTACGACGTCATCAGTCTATGATCTAAGTATGGGAATGCCTACCTCGGAATTGATATACATGATATTCTGTTGATGCTTGGATGTTTGCAGGTTTCTGATTAGATGTGCTTCTGGTTCTTGACACACACATGCAGCTTACAAAGTCTATCGACTGTCACTGGTTTCGCTCTCAGACTTTGGGGGGCATTCTGTTATCCACAAATTTGGTCATTATGATGATTTCATGATGATGTTATGATGATGGAAAATCAAACTCTTTACTAAGAACACTTTCCTGAGAAAAGTTACAGTTGTCTTCTTCCAGAACTCACACTTTTGAAGAATGTTCGCAGGCTACTTATATATTCACATGCGAGAATGCCTGATTCTCGCAGGCTACATTTATCTGAGGTGCGAACTTCTCACACTGTACTCATTATTAGGGTGCGAACATGTTCTTAAAGGGGAAAAAGATAAAAATCTTGAACCTTCTAGAAGGGAATCTTCTAGAAGGGTGAGTTGGCTTTCGAATGGTTATTCAGGTGTTGGCATTCCAGATATCTTGGGATCATTCCCTATCCAAGTAACTAATCTATCTTCTCCTATATATTGAGGGGATTGCTCATGGAAAGGGTTAAGCAGGCAAGCAGCAAGCTAGCTAGAGATTGATTATAGAATTAGTGCAAGACTGTATGGAGGACTGATGCTACAGCAGCTAGAGATAACAGCAAGGTCATCACAAGTGGTTGATTTTCTTTATGCATGAGCAAGTGTGTGTGTCAGAGCTAGGAGCCATCGAAAGGAGACCTATGACATCAAGGCTCAGGTTGTAAGTTTCACTTTCAATTAATTCAATACAACAATATGTCCCTTTCCCATAAAGATGATGTCACTTTATTACATAACTCCTTGATCATATGTATAGACTAGTTATTGAATATATTAATCTGCCTTTACTTCGATTGGTTTGTTCTATTGTGATCTGGACGAGACGAGAGCATTGGATCAAAGCTTGGAACAAATGAGATCTAAGGAAAGCATTCATAAGGTATGTCCATAACCCTTATCTCTTAGTTCATTCAATAGGCTAGATCTAGGGAAAGTGTATTATTCTGTCCTATTTTGTTCTAGATCCAGGTGGATCTAGGGAGATCGGTTTGTGTCCACACTCATGGATTTATCCTATAACAAAATTGGTGACTCCACTGGGGAACATTTTCATCACCAACTAGTGAGTTCATTGTGAGAAGGTTTTGTTTGTTTGCTTGCTTCCTAGATTTTTAGTGTGTGTTGTTTGTTTTCCTTAGCAGAATCTAGGTTGGATTTATTTAATGGCGTCAGTTCCCGAAATGACCAATGAAGGAACCTCTGCTCCAGGGGAAAATTTTGTTTTTCCTTCTCATGGAAACATTGGTCCTCCTCACATTGCTACTTTGAGCCTTCCAGGTCTCACAATAGGATTGTCGGTGTGGTTGTTTTCCACTCAGGTAATCCCGAATGCAGTAAGTGCTTCGGTCGTAAGCACTTCCCCCCAAGAAAATCAACCTCATATTGATCCTTCAACTTCTTCACTAGTAAGGTCTTCTTCGCCTTCTTCACTTGCAAGGTCACCTTCCATTCCATCTTCTTCGTCGAGCAAAAGTTCTGAAGCTCGTAACTCGGTGAATAAGAAGAAGAAGAAAAGGAAGAATAAGAAGAGGAAAACTAAACAAGGGTCAAAATCTCCAACCACTGTCAAACATGTTGGAAAATAACCAGTTACTGTTAATCGTGCTGGGAGTGTTGATGATGTCAAGATCACCCAAACAACCTGTAAGCCCAAGTACCCTTGCAGGCTTTGTAAGGGTAACCATCTTCTTAAGGATTGCCCTGGTCTATCAAAGGTTATAGAAGCATGGTCTACATGCCCTCACCAATCCATGTCGTCAGCCTCTGAACAACATGTTGATGACCTCCCGTCAACTAGTCACGATACCGTTGGGAAGAAGAAAAGTAGAGTCAAGTTCCCGTGTATGTTATGCAAAGGGAGTCATCTCACTCACCTTTGTCCTCATATGGATGAAGCCTCGAAATTCCTGGAAGACATGACTGTTTCACAGCCTCAACTTCCAGCTTCTTATCGCAAGCTTTCTCTCAACCCACCTATNTGACAAAGTGGTTGATCTGATACCATCCTCGATCAACCCCACTCTCCCGTTAGAGAGTGAAACCCAAGTGGTTGCTCCGTTTCCACCTGTCGACCCCATTCTCCCCTTGGAGAATGAAATCCAAGTGGTCGATCTCATTTCATCATCGGTCGATCCTACTCTCCCGCTCGAGAGTAAACTCGATACTGCCCATGTTTTTCTCGTTGATATAGACTCTGTCGTGTCAGGGGGTATTCCTCCTTCTCCCATGGAACCCCCTCAAAGTAATGAGGCCATCCGTTTTGATTGGGATGTGCTAACTGGACCTCGTCTTCCCTCTTACATTCCTTTCCAGATTACAGTACAGGTTTGTGGTCGGGACATTACCAAAACGTTGATAGATGAAGGTTCGTCTGTGAGTATTTTGTCCTCTATTGCTTGGAAAGCTTTGGGTTCTCCTCCACTTGCGTTGGTTACGTAGAATCTGTTAGCTTTTAACAGAAGAACTAGTCAACCTTTATGGACCCTTCCTCAGTTTCCTGTAATTTTGGGAGGGAAAACTATCTTTATTGACATCATGGTAGTCCAAGACCCCTTGGATTTTTCTTTACTCCTTGGGCGAGATTATGTCTATGTCATGAAAGCTATTGTCTCTACTCTTTTTCGTGTGATATATTTCCCTCACGATGGATGAGTTGTGACTATTGATCAACTTTCATTCATTGACACCGCCTGGATTGCCTCCCTGCATGGTTCTTGCATGCAGACAGTATCACCCCCACCACAGGTCAATTATGTGGCATTGTCTCCCATGGCTTCAACTTCTACTGACTTAGATCCAGTAGTTGACATGGTGATCTCTACGATAGGGTTGTTAGAGTCTGATCTCTTTACTCCTGTCGGGTCCTTCCATAGTGTGTTTCTTCCTTCCAATGAAGACCTTTTGGAAGCCATGACCGAGTTTTGTCCCTTGACATGGTGTCATTCCAGAGCATTATCCTCTTGGAATCCATGATCAAGAAGAGGTTATGAGGATAGTTTTTGCGTCTCTGCAACAACCTCATTAAAAAATGAAACAGAGGTTTTGAGGATAGTTTTTGCATCTCTGCGGCAACCTCATTAAAAAATGAAACATAGGTTATGAGGATAGTTTTTGCGTCTCTGCGACAACCTCATTAAAAAATGAAATACAGGTTTCGGGGATAGTTTTTGCGTCTCTGTGGCAACCTCGTTAAAAAATGAAACAGAGGTTATGAGCATAGTTCTTGTTTCTGTGTCAAGCTCGTTAAAAAATGAAATAGTTTTCCCCCTCTCTATTTGAGTCAAGTCCTTCGTCTAGTATTTGAAGCTTCATTTCATTCTCCTTTGTAGTTGAATGAAACGAAGCTTGGGGAGCATTTGCCTCAGCCTTTGGAATTCATGCTAAAGTTGAGCCACTAGTTTCTTAAGTTGGGGGCTAAGTACCAACCATGCGTTGGGAAGTTCAAGCATATTTTCCTCTGGTTCAAGCTTCTGTAAAAATGAAACCAGGTCCAAGCATAGTTTTGTTTAGTTTTTAAGCTTGTGTAAAAATTAAAATCTATCCCAAGCGTAGTTTTGTTTTGTTTTCAAAGCTTGCGTAAAAATGAAAACAATCCCGAGCTTAGTCTTTGTTCTTTCTCGTGCTCGTAAATCAATAAGAATGTAACCGAGTATACTTTTATCACTTTTTCGGGCTCGCTGTGGTTACACGAAAAAGGAACCCCATGGAGTCCTCTTTAATCTCTTTTCAGACTCTCTAAACATGAAAAGATTGCCGAGCGATCTTTCTATTTTCACGCTCGCTAAAGTATTTGAAGTGTGCATCCTTCGAGCGATAGTTTAACCCTTTTTCGGTCTCGTTGGACTACTGTACGAAAAAGGAACTGAGAGAGTTCTCTTTTAAGTGTTTTTCCAAACTCTCTAATATTTAAAAACCTTTGAGTTTTCTTTCTTTGGACTCATAAAACAAACATTGAAAGGCCCATATGGGACATGAGTTCTCTTTAAGTGTTTTTCAGACTCTCAAAACATGAAAAACCCCCGAGCTTTCTATCCTTGGACTCGTTAAACAAACATCGACAAACCCATAATGGGACCGAACCACTCCTTCCTAGGGTTTGTTAAACATACTCCGAGGGACTCATCCGAAGGATGATCTTAAATTGACAAGCATATGTTATCCTCCTCAAGCTTGCGTAAAAATAAAGAGGTACTCGCCAGAAATGGTGGGGGAAAAAATTGGGAAAGAAATGTATCTAAACCTGTATTTTGTGGAAGAGTCGTTGTTGAACATGAAACCCTTTCACTCGCCTTGTGTCTAGGTTGGAAAATCCACTTGTCTCTTGATCATACTCCTATAAGATTACACATTGGTATGTGATCCTTGTTGTTGAGTCAGTATTTCCAAGACAGTTGTCGTGTCATCAATATGTTCAAAAAGATGTTCAACCCGAAAAGCCTTCTATTGCGTCGGCCATTTTTGCAGTCTTTAAGCCTCCTATTGTGTCGGCCATCCCTGAGTCAGTCCTAAATCACTTGTTACTCTGATCTACATCAAATCTTGTTACTTGTTTCGTGTCATTGATGTGGGATACATTAAGGCCCTCCTGTGACGAGTCTTTTCCTGTCAACTTCAACTCATTATCCAGTAATTAGACTTAGAAACTAATTGGTACCTTGGAACTTGCATGCCTCAAATGGCAGGTTTCCTCGCTTTCAACAGTGGGTTTTCATTATTGACCCCTGATTGGAAGATTCCGCCGAGTGTTCGACTTCAGCTCATTTATTCACATTCGTTGGATTGTACTAGTGTAGCTTGGGAGTCATTGACATTAATGGTGATTTCCCTCGCACTTGTCAACGGTATACACTAATGACCGGTAATCAAGTGGTTTCTACCATGTTCGACTTCAACACATGTATTCACATGGTTAGATTCGTACTATAGAGTGGTGGAGATGAAAACCCTGGATATTTTCTGACAGATCCAGGTTGCGTTGGAGTATATTTAGTGTACTGTTGCATAGATCCACATTGTATGTCTGGTGGCTATGTCCAAATTTGAGTCTTTAACACATAGATCCACAGTGTATTTTTGGTGGCTATGTTCAGATTTGATTCATATTGGCATGGATCCACAGTGTATGTTTGGTGGCCATGACCTGTCTTACTTGACATGGATCTTTGCATGTCGGCATTTATGCTTTGAGTCATTTGTATTCTGAGTATGGGAATGCCTACCTCAGTGATGATATATTATTGGACTGTATTTCCTTGTTTGTTGGCAAGTTTCCGACCGACTGTTCCTTGTTCCCTACACACACTCGGCAAAGTATTTCATCTATCACTCTGTTCTAACTTCATAATTTGGGGGGCTCTCTATTACACATTATTTTCGTCATCCCTATGATCGTTAATGATGTAAACCTATATGTTGCCTTCAGAGGGGTCAGTGGCTTGAGTTCCTGAAGAGATAAGGAAGAAAAACGTTTCCTGAGACAAGAAGTTGCATTTTCCTATGTAAAAACCTTATAAAAAAGGATGTTCGCAGGTTGCTATATAGGTAGGGTGCGAGAATGACCAATTCTCCCAGGTTGCACTATAGCCAAGGTGCGAACAGTTCACAGGTTGCACTATATCTAGGGTGTGAGAATGCCAGCACGTGGGAAAAACGAGCGTTTTCGCGAATCTTCTAGAAGGAGAAGCTTCTATAGTGAGGTGGCATACGAATGGTTTGGATCTTACTCGCTTTCATGATTTAGTGGGATCATCCTAACCTCCTCACCTTATCTTCTTCAACTTATAAAAGGAGAGGAGTTCTCATGGAGATAGTTAGCTTTCGGTTGGCTTGGAATTATTAGCTTGGTTGGAGTGGCTTTGAGATTTGCTTTGTCAAGATAGATTGTGAGTAGCTATGAGATCTATGGTTTCAGAATCCTTGGAGCAAGAAGTGTGTGGGGAACGAAGGACAGTAGGAAGGGACCTTACAACATCAAGGCTTTGGTTGTAAGTTTCTCTTTCAATCAATATAATACAGTGATATATTTCTTTCCTATAAAGTGAGATCTACTTTATTACATAATTCCTTGATCATATGTATAGACTAGTTATTGAACATATTAATCTACCTTTACTTCGATTGGTTCATTCTGTTGTGATATGGATGGGACGAGAGCATTGGAGAAAATCTTGGAACAACAGCGATCTAAGGAAAGCGTTCATAAGGTATGTCCATAACCCTTATCTCTTAGTTCATTCAATAGGCTAGATCTAGGGAAAGTGTATTATTTTTCCGGTTTTGTTCTAGATCCAGGTGGATCTAGGGAGATCAGTTTGTGTCCGCACTCATGGATTTATCCTGAAATATGAAATGGAGCGGTGGGCTCTTTCTTCTTTCTCCTGCCCCCAGCTGTAGCAGGGGGGTTAGTGAGTGGGGGGATGGTGGGGGTAAGGACAAGGATTGTCATGGGAAGTCCTTCCTGTGGGGGAAGGGATGGTCGAGGGACCATCTCTGGTGGGTGTAAATAGCAAACTAGGATTGCTAACACCATATTCGATGGTGTGAGCGTTACGGCTACCTAAAAATATTCAATACCTGGGGGGGGTAAAAGAAGGGAATTTGGGTTAGGGGTTGGGGGAGTGTCTCCCAAACAGGATTATTCCCGTGAGAGGATGTGGATTCATGGACTCTTGGGGTCAACGAGTGTGCAGGAGGCTCCGGCGGGAGTGGTTCTGCGACTAGTGGGACGTCAGGAATGAATGAAGCCTCCTGAGGAGGACGAGCGTCTTCTATGTGAGTTCTGTTAGATGATATGATGCATACTTGATTAGCAGGATGAAGGAGTGGTGATGCTCCATGGTACGTCCCTAACAAGGATGGATCTTTAAAAATCCCAGCACCCATCTCGATGAGTGGATATGCATCTTGGTTTGTGTGGATGAGGGGAAGAATGTTATCGAGGTTGGCAGATGGGTTAGGCTCATAATGTGAGACTTGGTCAATGGTAACGATCTTCCCATTATGGGGGAACATCATTGTCCGAAAGATGGAAGATGCCACTGCCTTCATAGCATACATGTAGCTATGACCGAACAGGATATTATAATCGAGAGGGGCGTCGATAACTTCGATGTCGATGAGAATAGTCTTGCCTCCGAGTTCAACGGGGACATTTTGGAAGAGCCCTTCAGGAGAGGATGGTTGTCCGTCATAAGCTCGTAATGTGATGGCGGAGGGTATGAGTTCCGGGGAACCAATTTTCTGCCATACTGTCTTGGACATAATGCACGTAGATGTACCTTCATCGATGATACATCGATGAACTGTGATGTTCCGTATTTTTACTGGTATTTGAAAAGCGATCAAGGTGGGAAGACAAGGTTCTCCGTTGTCAATATCAAAGGTAATGAGTCGAGTATCAGTAGGGTCAACTGCCCCCAAGGCGGAAAGTAGTGATTTCCGCTGAGTGGGACAAGTTTGGAGGACTTCCAAGACTAACATGGCAGTTGTGGATTGCGCTAAGTCATCTACCAAGCTATAGTTATGAGTTGCCCTAGCCTGTGGGTTGTGGAAATTCCTGCGCAAGGGAATGCGAGGGATGCGAAGTGGTGGTTCGGCAGAAGGGCGAGGGATCACCAACAAGGGTCCCGTTGGTGTAGGGTTTGTCTCTGGGGTGATGGGAGGAGACTCAACGGGTGTGTGATACTCACGATTACGCGTTTGCAGAAGGATTTATTCCTCACTGGTGAGGAGAATTGTTCACTCTGCTGGATTATTGGTGTTGTGGTATTGGCCCACCTGAGGTGGGGGATGTTGTGTGTCCTATTGGATGTTTATCACACCTTTATGTGGAATAGGATTTTGCGAGATGGGGGGAGGAGGTTGTTGCACGTATTGTTGTGGTGCTTGTTGAGGGGCAGGTTGTGCAGGAGAATGGGGAAGACTACCCGAGTCTTTTAACCACTTGAAATCAGCGATCTGGGGGCAATGGTGAGTGTAATGACCGAACTCACCACAAAGGGAACAAGGGAAGATTGTTTTAACATTATTTCTCCCTTAGTGTTTGTTATTATTTCCCCCTTGGGGGTTTTGGTTCCCTTGGTTCTAGTTGCCCCCAGTTGGTTGGTGTTGTGGAGGTTGATTCCCACCTTGACCTGGGTTGTTGTTATTCTTGTTCCATCCTTTCTTCTTGGAATTGTTTGATGGATGAGTTGGGTTGGTTGTGTTCAATTTTTCAAAATGTTAGTATTGTTGAGCAGCAGAGGGTTGAACAAAATTTACCCCCGCATGAGGTTGTGGGGGATCCATGGGTTGTGGAGGACCAGGAAACGAGAAGTATGGACTTTGTGGTGGTACCGATCCATAAGGTACATAGGAAGGCGTAGTGCTTTCACTAGTACTATAATTTGATGTTGAGGGAGTACCATTGTTTGTGGGAACAGGTGGATGTATGGGAGGTGTCGGCGGTGGTCCACTGATGGGTGGGGGTATAGCAACAGGGTAAGGTTGTTGATAAGGAGGTGGGGGGTAATAAGGGGTGCCCCCATATGCTGGCGGGTATTGAGGTGTTCCATACATCAGTGGTGGTTGGGGTTGTGGACCATGGTGTGTGGTGGCACCGATTAGTCCGTCTGTTGAGTGAGACATCCCAGGTTTGTCTTGGCCGAATGGCACAGGTTTTGGAAGATTAGGAAGTACCATGTATAAGTACCCTGACTGTGATAGATGAGGTCATACTGTTGGGCCTTACTAATGGCTTCCTCTTTGGATTGTGGGAAGGTGGAAGCTACATCCTTTCCAAGGAGAGAGACAAGTGATCTAAGAAACCAGTCGAGACACTATTGCTTGGTGGTTTCTGCTTTACACAAACTACATCGCCTATGCCACTCATGAATGTGGTCAGCAATGTGTGTGGTTGAGGTTTGTTTGAAGTTAGACAGTAGTTCTAGACCATTGTCGTGGTGGATGGGTAATTGGAAGAAGGTCAAGAATTCTTTGGCCAATGACTCAAAGGTCGTGTGGGACCCGGATTTTTCTTCGACATACCATTTAGCCAATGGGCCAGTGAGTGTGCGTTGAAATAATCGTAGTCTGATGGAATCACCCATAATGCTATTGGAAGAACACCATAGATGAAAGGTCATGACATGGTTGGCAGGGTCATCCCCTACCTTCCCTTCAAACTTTGGTATGTCTGAAGGAAGTTTTTTTGGCATTGTAGTCCATGTGGGGTCATGCAATATAGGATCATTGGTGAGTTTGGTGAGATCCGGTATGTTGAGAGAGGCCAAATATGGCATCTGTAGTGGGGGCGGAGGATTAGCTCCGGCCATAGTGTGTTGTGAACCTGACCCTTGTTGGGGACTAGGTGGGTTGGTGCTCCCTCCTTGAGAGGAAGTGGGTCCCTCGCTTCCGTGCAAAGGAGAGCGAGTGAACGGATGACCTTGGGAAGTTGACCCAAGTAATGTAGAACCAAGCAAATCTGATCCTAAAATAGTAGCACTCACGGGAGTGTGTGAAGGAGGTGCCAATGAGCGGGCACAACCAGATACTCCCCCTAAGATAGGATGGAGGTTGAGCAAGCGTCGTGAATGGCGGGGGTTCTATGGTTCCCCTACGATGTCAAACATAGATGTGTGAATATGTGCAAAAAGTGGTGAGAGAAATACAGAAACAAGAGCCTTTGCGTTGAATGTTTACACAATATATATCCAAATAAAATTGTAATCAGATGTGCTTCATACAAAAAATAAGAAAGAAGAATATATGTGGGTAAGTGGGTTTTTTCTGCGTGGGGGAATCAAAAGAAAGCAAATGCTCGTGTTCTAGAAGACGTAACGTCCTTCCTCTCAAATAGCACTGGACCTTCCAATAGTACTCAACAGTGGGGTATGAAGTCACCGGAAGAGAAACTAGTGAAGGATGAAGTAATTGGTTATAATGAGGGGTAAAGGGGGCATCTCCCGAAAGAGCTGGTGATATTTCCCAATAGCCACACAAAATCCAATCAAGGTGCAATTGCAGCCCACAATTTCCACCTGGGTAGATGTCCTAAAGTTGGTCACTAGGTACCTCGTTCAAAGTGCGGCATTTAGATTTTCGGCCTAAGAAATGGGTCACGGGTTGGATCCCGTCCAAGAGGTGGGTGCCTCAAGGGGGGATGCATAGAACAACCGGACCTCGGCCTTCAACCCTTCATGGGTATCTCCCTACCTTATGGTGATTGGAACACTTGACTTGGAGGATTTTAAGTTCCCTATTTGACAACCTCTATGTTTTGACAATGTGAGAACCAGATAACAAGGAGTTATTTGGATGCCTATCCCCGAAATCCTACCTAGACTAAAAAAATTCTTTTGGCACCTCCTGTGCAGGAAAACTTAGTGAGTTTTTAGAAAGATTTTAGATGTAGTTGTTTTGGGAGGTTGGGGGTGCAAACCAACCTCGTTGTTTAGAAATGGGAGTGGATAGTCTCGTCAAGAAAATATGGGGTATTTTCATAATCCCTTTGGAGGAAACTTACTTCGACCTCCATGTTTCAAGAAGAAGCTATGTGAGTGATAAGTGACTTTTGTGTGTGAGTGAAAGTGTGCCAATTTTTTAGTGAATTAGATGTCACCTTGTTGCATGTGGACTTCGCTTGGTCCTTACAAGAGTTTGATTACCTAATTAACTAAATGCCTTTGGTACAACCTTGCGTAATTCAAAAATCCCCAGGAAGCTAGCATGTGGACATGTGGGTCCATTACTATCCTTTAACTCCGTATTGTGATGTAATCTATAAAAATATTGAAACTATCCTAGATTGAACATGTGGGCATGTATGGGCCCGTTACAAACCTTTAAACTTTCCTAGTGTTTTGATCTAAGAAATCAAAATTCCAAACACTATCCTATCTTTGTAGCATGTGGGCATGTATGGGCCCGTTACAGTATTAAGATATGTTTGAAAAATAAAACTAAGAGGGGTCCCAAGAAGGGTCGTTGTCCTCTCCTAAAGGTTTTAAACTTTGTTTAAGGGAGATGAAATTGGTTCACAATCTTTTTCTGATTCTCAAGGTCGCTTGAATGCGCGAGAGAAGAGCATACTAAGTGATTGTAATTCAACCTCTAGTCCCGATGTAAGTTTATATGTGATTAAAATTGATGTTCACCTTAGATTGTAAGTCAAAGCAAGCCATCCATGTGGCAAAAAGCAAAATAAGGGAAATTGATTTTTATCCTCCTAAGTGCCTATGTGTGCTTGACAAACCCCTTTATATGATGAGGGGACTAAGTGTAGTGCAGTGTTTAGATCATGCTTAACATCATTTTTAAGAAGGAAAATGGCCTTCCCCACATCCCAACAACTTACAATGTGAATTTTTTCTTAAATGTGCGGCCCCTAGTGCAGACAGAGGCGCACAGAGCGCAGGCGCGCGAACAAAGATAGGTCTGAAAGCGCATGCATGCAGAGAATGGTTGTCAGTTAAGAACATGCGTGCACGATGCGTGTCTGTGGGGTGGAATACCCATGCACCTGTGACAAACGACCGAGAAACAAATACAAATGGATTTCTCTCAATTCTCCTTTGAATTGAATGGTTGACAGGTCGGCCTAGGCCGGTTTGTGCACCTGCAAGTTAATCAAACTAAAAGAAGAGCAAAATAAACCCAAATGAGGTAGGAATTTGATACCTTTCCCCAGTGGAGTCGTCAATCTGTTGCACCCTTTTTGTCACCTTGGTGATCAAATAAGAGGTGCTTGCATGCCCAGTTGGGTCTTGTTGAGCATGACAGTTGTAGAGGAAAGAGTTAGAGAAAGAAAAACAAAACTATAGGCAAGAATTAAACTAATAAAAACAAAAACCATAAGCATAGGGACATAGAGATAACAAACACAAAAAGACCCATGTCACCAATGTTTTTTAGGCTGATCTATTGATGAAATCAAAGCACCAAGAAGAAAGGGGACTATGAGTCCCTTCTTCCTCCAAGGGAAGGCTCTTGGACCCTCACAAGCTTGCTCTCCTTACAACAAGAAAAATGAAAATGGTGGTGAAAGAACTCCTTGCAAACCCACTCAATGGATATGTGGGTTGCTCAATGAAATGGTTCCAATGTGCTATTGTCAAGGATGGAGTCCTTAAAACAATATAGGCAGCATAACATTACTTAGAATTCCTTGAGAAAATGAGGTGCATTCATGGCTTTTTATAGCATTGCATTGGTTTATTGTGTAACTGCTTTGTAGTGTGAAGAGAGGCCATTTAGGGTATTATTTGGTCTTTGACCAGCCCACCATTCGGATCCAGCCCGGATTTGGAAGTCAAATCAGCTTGGGAGCTGAACCATAAGTGGTTGGGAGGTCGACCACATTCATAAATGCGTCGTTTAGCAGGTGTGTGGATTTTTGCACTAACAGTAGCGCATCGTGCGCATATGCACGCATTATACGTTCATGTTCCACGCATGTGTGCGCGCGCCTAACTTCTGTAAAGCGCTCTTCAATTTTTCACTACTTTGTATAGTTTTTTTTTACCTTTTTGAATGTTGTGGGATTAATTTAGGGCCATGAATGACTTCATTACTGTTTGACGATGTTGAGTTCTTGTAACCATTTGCGGACGAAATTTCAGTGATAACAGATATCACACGGAAAAGGGTGGATACAAGAGCTTTCATAGCGTAGACATAATCTCACCCAAGGAGTAAAGTGAAATCCAAGGGGTCTCGAACTACCATGACATCAATAAAGACAGTTTTTTCTCCCAAAGTTACAGGAAACTGAGGAAGGATCCCTAAAGGTTGACCGGTTCTTCTGTTAAAAGCTAACAGATTCTGTGTAACCGATGCAAGTTGCGGACAACCTAAAGCGTACCAAGAAACAGAAGACAAAATACTAACAGACGCACCTTCATCTATTAGCGTTTGAGGAACGTCCCGACCACGAACCTGTACTGTAATATGGAAAGGAATGTGGGAGGGAAGATGAGGTCGAGTTAGCACACCCCAATCAAAAAGGATGGCCTCATTACTTGGAGGTCGTTTCGCAGGAGAAGGCGGAATGCCCCCCGGTACGGTAGAGTCTGTATTAACGAGAAAAACATGGGTAGCATCGGGTTTACTCTCTAGAAGGAGAGTAGGATCGATCGATGATTGGATCGAATCAACCAATGGTGGACTTGGATAGACTACTTTAGCACTCTTCATAGGAAGAGTGGGATTGACTGAGGATGTAACCGGAGAAACCACTTTGGCACTCTTCAGAGGAAGGGTGGGACTGACCACAAAAGGGACTGGATCAATCACTTTGTCACTCTTCAATGGAAGAGTGGGATTGATCGATAATGTAACTGGAGCAACCACTTTGGCACTCTTCAAAGGAAGAGTGGGCCTGACCGAGGAAGGGACTGGATCAGTCATTTTGACATTCCTCAATGGAGGAATGGGATCGATAGACGGTGAAACCGAATTGACCACTTGAGTTTCATTCTTCAAGGGAAGAATGGGGTCGACAGGTGGAAATGGATCGACCTCTTTGGTGTCACTCTCTAATGGGAGAGTGGGATCGATCGAGGATGAAAACAGATCGACCACTTTGGTGTCACTCTTTTGATGAAGAGTGGGGTTGATTGATGACATAACCGGATCAGCTACTTGGGTTTGTGGTTCAATCGAGGAGGAAACTAGATTGACCACCTGATCAACCGGACTGACCGAGGATGGAACCGGATTGACCATTCCATCAACTAATGATGGGTCGAAGGAAATCTTACGATAAGTTTTTGGAAGTTGAAGTTTTTCCAAAAGATAAGAAGCCTCATCCATGCAAGGACAAAGGTGACAGTAATGATTATCTTTACATAACATGCAAGGGAACTTAATAGTTTTCTTCTTCTTACCAACCTGGACATCACTATTTGATGGGGTATCATTGACATGACCGACAGAGGCCGATGACATGGAGGACCACATTTCTAAGACCTAGATAAGACCGGGGCAATCCCTCAGAAAGTGGTCACCCTTACAAAGGCTGCAAGGGAATTTTGGTTTTGGATTCTTCCTTTTAATCTTGTTGACCTCATCAACACTCCCAGTACTATTAATAGTAACTGGTTGCTTAGAGCCAACATATGATGTTGTTGGGGTCTTGGTCCTTTTCAAGCTCTTCTTCATCTTCTCTTTTCATTTCTTCTTCTTCTGATCAACCTGGCTACTTGCTTTAGAGCTTTCACTAGGCGAAGAAGGAGAAATGGAAGGAGACTTAATGGGAGAAGAAGGTGAAAATTCGACATGAGGCTGAGGTGTGGGTGGTGTATTGACATCCAAAATATTAGGTGCAACTGAAACATTGGGAGGATTCAGGATCACCGGAGTGGGGAACAACCAAACTAGTAATCCGATAGTGAGTCCTGGAAGACTCAATGTGGCAACATATGGAGGACCAAAGTTTCCAAACGAAGGAAAAGTATAATTTTCCCCAGGAGAAGGGGTTCCTCCATTAGTACTCCTAGGATTTGATGCCATTAACATTGACTCGACCTAAGGTCCACTAAGTAAAACAAACAACACACGCTAAGAATCTAAGAAGCAAACAATCAAACAAACCTTCCTATGATGAAACCACTAGTTGGTGATGAAATCCAACATCACGAGATCAAAATAGGAAGGGGCAGGGATAGAGCGGGTGGATCAGTTACGTTGGTGACCTGCTTAACGTACTTACGCCTTGGTGCAAGCTTCAATGCAGTAATTGTGGATTTACCCTCCAAGGAGCCCGAGTGAGTTTGACCAACATGTGTTCCAGGTACAGTGAGACTTCCCTTCACCATCACCTTGTGTGAGACCCTAAATATTGTGGCTACTAAGGTCACCAACTCGTAGTCAGCCCTTGGGTGGGAATAGTCGATAGTCCAGTCGGAACATATGGCAGGATAACAAGTCCGAAATCAACCCGAAAGGCTCCCACACAACATTGTGGGTATACCTTCCAGTGACCCCCAATATACGATCCGACCACTACAAATAGTTGGGCCACGGAGGGATAATCTTCGTAACTCACCCGAATGCGACCTCATGTGTAACCCCTGTGTGAGAGGGGGATCCCAGGCAGACTAATACAACAATTGGATTTGACTCTCCCTACCGCAAAATACTAAGTTTGTTTGATAGCTTTGGAAAGTTATCCTTTCAACCTATTCCAAAGCCCTACACCTTAAAGTAATGTAGGTTTGCTAACAAAGATGTAAAAAGTCTGATAAATTTTAATTAAACATTGATTTTAGTGGTTGTTGTTTACTCAGAGGGTGTATGAAAGTGAAACTGATGGAATGATGACTCAATTCCCAAAAATATGCATGAAATATGATAAGCAATCGTTTCTTTTCAATGAATACCTATTTAAGGGAAAGAGAAAGAGTCATTTTCACTATCAAACACTTGATAAGGAATGCCCTCAATCAATTTTGTTCTCAATCAAATCCAATATGATGCTACAACATTTCATGAATGCAAACTAATATGCAAACTAATCATTAAGATGTACTTTTGTCATTTGTATGTGAATGATAATCAATTCAATGCAAAATTTCTCCTGCCAACTACCTTTTCAGATCAAGGAGATTTAGACAAGAAAATACAGATTTCGCACAAACAACACACCCTTTTGTAATCAAACAAGAGAAAGAAAACCAAAAACACAAAATAAAGGAGAAAGAAATTGGATCAGATGACCTCAAAGAACCAAATGAAAAGAGTTACAGACTTCTAATGTCCTTCACTAGAGTTCCCGCTCAATCGGATAGGAGAGAAGAAAGAAAGGGATTGATTTAAAGCTCTCAACAGCAAAAAACTCAAAAAGAATGAAGAAGGGCATAAAATATGAACAATAAGGTGTTTAATTCTCAGGAGGAATCATGTCAAAGGTCAAAAGAAGAATGATTGAATCACAAAATAGCTCAGCAAGTGAAGAAACTGGGTTTTTAACCTTAAAAATGCAATTTTTTGAAGGGATTTTGTGAAAACGGGGGTTGGCGCTCTGGTGTAAGGGAAACCAGGGCATTATAAATCTCTTTCCAACACTCTAAGGGAGCGATGGTGCCCTGCTAACAGGGCAGCGGAGCGCTGGTGCCCAAAAACTCACAAAAATGTCCAAAAAACCCAAAAATTCAATCAAATTTTCATAATCAGGCTGAGTGTGATGGGGTAAAGAGTCAATCAGCAAGTGAAATCAGATAAATGGGGTGAAAAAAGTCTGAAAAAAATCAGGTAAGACAAGGTCTTATGAGGAAAAATCAAAACTAAAAGTTTGGATTCGAATCTCCCCAGTGGAGTCGTCGGTTCATGCTAGCAATTCTTCCCTCGTTCCAGCACCACTTATAAGATCATAAGTTTGGTGTGATTCTCCTTTTCCAGTCCTCTTTCACCATTAGAAAGCTCACTTATAGAGCCTTGGAGAGGCTCAACAACTTGAGATATCCTTGGGGAAGTTGAAGATTTACCTCCTTCAGTTGAGGCTCTACCCTAAGATCATGGCTGGACTAGGGATTCGAATCCAACTGCCTCCCAAGAATGAAAGGATCCTTCCCCCATTCATCTAAACAACTCAATTGTTGCCCAGAATAGGTAGCGCTCCCTCAAAAGGGCCACTATATATTTTGAAAGTGTCGGCGCCCCCCTTAAGCCTACTGGGGAGTGCTACAACGCTCTGATGGCCCTTTTGAGGGAGCGCTACCTATTCTGGGCAGTAGTTAAGTTGTTGAGATGAATGGGGGAAGGATCCTTTCATTCTTGGAAGGCAATTGGATTCGAATCCCTAGTCCAGCCATGATCTTAGGGCAGATCCTCAACTGAAGGAGGAAAATCCTCAACTTCCCCAAGGATATCTCAAGTTGTTGAGCCTATCCAAGGCTATATAAGAAAGATTTCTAATGGTGAAAGGGGACTGGAAAAGGAGAATCACACCAAACTTATGATCTTATAAGTGTTGCTGGAATGGAGGAAGAATTGCTAGCATGAAAATCCCCAGTGGAGTCGTCAGTTTCTGTTGTAGGAAAATCTCCCTGCGGATAGGTAGATCGCCTCAAAGAGCTAGACCCTAACTCTAAGACAAAAAGTGCTTAATGTGGACACTGACTTCCTTTCAAATCTATACAAACTAATACATGAGAAGGAAGGAGAATAGCAGTACATATTTATCGACGTTTGTCCCTGCACGCTCCAAATCAAGCTCCAAACTCTCGCTCTACGCTGAGTCCTGTAGACAAACAAAGTACGACCACTTCCTACTCTATTGATATTAGCTTGAAACAGATCTATCTATCAATGATAAGTTCATGTAAGATCAGACACAAACTAGAAAGAAACAGGCCAAGCGTGTCATATTAATGAGAATAACGACAACAGTACTTACAATCGTAGATGCGAATGCGACAGCTTCGTCAAGTCCCCTTTGTCTAACCCCTGCTCAAAAGATCCACAACCTGGATGATAGCAGCTTCAGTGATCACTCTCCTTTGATTGATTGTGTGTTTCCTATGAGATCATAGGTTTCATGCTAGCAATTATTCCCCCGTTCCAGCACCACTTATAAGATCATAAGTTTTGTTTGATTCTCCTTTTCCAGTCCCCTTTCACCATCATAGAGCCTGCTTATATAGGTTAAGAGAAGCTTAACCTCTTGAGTTATCTTTAGAACAAGTTGAGGAATTCCCTCCTTGGATCAGGGATCTTCTGATGGAACCAATAATTCGAATGCAAATGCCTTCTAAACTTGAAATATCCTCCCCTTATTCTCCTCAACGGGCCAACTACTGCCTCAGATTAGACAGCGCTCCCTCAAAAGGGGTATCAGGGCGCTATAACGCTCACTAGGAAGCTTGAGGGGGGCGTCAGCACTCCAAGGATGGATAGCACTCCTTCAGAGGGGCAGTGGTGCGTTATAACTCTCCCTAAGACCTTATAGGGGAGCGTCAGCACTCCTAAGGCTGATGTAGGGGAGCACTCACCTTCAAAACCTTTGTTTAAGAGATCCTCTCAGGTGATAAAAGTTCCTTGACTTCAGTTAATCATTTTCCTTCCTCCAAATCAAGTGTCTGAGTTATTCTAGATGTCTTTTTGGTGTCGTCATCATGGCAGTATGCTTTGTTTGATGTTTGCAACACTTGTGAATGTCATGCGACACTTGCGATAGTTGAGAGGATCATGTGACACTTACGACACTTATCGAAGTGAGCAATATTGAGGTGTAATAGATTGCCCCCCAAAGTATGAAGTTGGAAGATGCAAACTAATAACTGAAATGATTTGTAGACATTCAAGCAAGGGTATAGACTCGGAGAACCTGACGGAAGCTGCACACAAACATCCAACAAATATTATGACATGTTTCAAAACCCAAGATAGGCATACCTATGCTTGGGTGATCAAGACTTGCAAGATATGGCCGCCATAAAATACACTGCGGATCCATAATCGTATCGATAAGAAGGTATAGCCACTGAAGATACAATGTGGATCTATAGTCTGATGACTCGGACTGATCGTAGCCATGAAGAATACACGGTGGATCTACGAGATGACAAGACATAGCCACGACCAATACAAAGTGGATCTATGTAACAGTGTATGTGTTATTTGTCCAATAGAAACTCCTTCGTAACCTGGGCAAAGCATATATCAAAGTGGTCACTCAACCCAGGGTCTTCTTACCAATCCCAATATGGTACGAATCTAACCATGTGAATAGATGTCCTGATGTCGAACATGGCAGAAACCACTTGATTATCGGTCAATGGTGTGAACCGTTAACAAGTGCAAGGGAGACCACCATTAATGTCAATGATTCCCAAGGTACCCTAGTACATTCCAGCAAATGTGAATAGATGAGATGAGGTCGAACACCCGCGGAATCATTCGATCAGAGGTCAATGATGTAAACCTACTGTCAAATGTGAGGAGGCCTGCCATTGAGGCATGCAGGTCCCAAAGTACTAACTAGTTTCTAAGCCTGATTCTCGGATAATGTGTTGAAGTCGACAGGAATAGACTCGTCGAGGGAGGGCCTTGATGTATCCCCCATCAACGACACGAAACGGACATAGAGATGTAATTGGTAGATCAAATGGACATGGAATGACACAGGTTTTTGAGGCAAGATATTTGGGATGGCTGACTCTAGAGGCAGATACTTCCCTTGAACACTAACGCACAACAGCAAAACATGACATGGACCAAAACTATGCAACGGATGTTGTGACTTGCGTCGGGTGACCCAAAGGAGTGAAAGGAACTCAAAGGATTGGCTCAGTGTAGAGATTCAGCGGATTGTGATGCGTGCAAATGACAAAGTGTTGTGTTCAAGGGCGACTCTAAAAATTGTTGGATAATGTTCTCAAGAGACTGCTTGGCTTGCTCCTTTCAATTTTTCCCCCATCCAGATAGACGAGTACCTCTTTTTGATTTAATGAGCTCGAGGAGGATAACACATGCTCGATATAACTCACCTTCGGTAAGTTCCTCTTCTTTACTTTAATGAACCGGAAGAAGTAAGGGATCGGTCCCCATATGGGCCTGTCGATGTTAACGTTGAATGGTTGTGCCCTTTTCTTGCAAAAATTCAGCAATATGGGACCTACAACCATTCAATTAAGAATTTTTGCAAGAAAATTCACTTACATGTCATGAAAAAAAGCATAATCAAACCCTAGTTGTAAACCTTCCTTGAGAGAAATGCCATAAAATGCCAAAAATATCCTTCCAATAGCAAGTGCGCCTCACTTATGCAGCAAATATACCCAAGAAGGGCGCAAAAATCAAACCTCACAAGTGTGAGTGAATTGT
This sequence comes from Picea engelmannii, assembly GCA_009831015.1. NCBI lineage: Eukaryota > Viridiplantae > Streptophyta > Pinopsida > Pinales > Pinaceae > Picea > Picea engelmannii. The sequence continues at coordinate 875,557 of ML779667.1, forward strand.
GTTATGTTAAAATGAGGGAAAACATCCTCAATTTATATCATCCAGTGACCTTTAATTAAAATTAGGTCATTAAAACAGCCGACAAGGCTAATAACTAAAAATCATATTGTTTTACATTAAACTGCTAAAAGAAAACCCTAAATGAGTAATGAGCAAGACGTCTAGCCCATTTGAGGGAGACGTTTTCCCCTTTTAGGGAAAATCACAGCACTAGATGACAAACGTTGGCCCTCTCTGGGCCTCCAAACTCTACCACACGTGCCAAACTACCCTGTAAATCTGCCACGCGCTGGAGGTGACGTCAAGGATCTCTGGAGGACGTCCTAGGTCAACAGAGGGACATGTTCCACCTGCAGTGGATCAACCCCCTAGGGCTGGACTCAGCCAAGGCGTCCTAGATGAAAATGTCCTTCTTCTTCTCTCGTGCAAAGGCTCGACCAATCATTGTCCTATCTTTGCTCTTGATGAGATCCCAGCAACCATCTGATGGGATCTTCAGCCCCATGGAGGTCTGAACTAATCATCTCCCCATGTGTACCGATCCACTTGGTACCTGTCCGTCGGGCATGGTTCTGCACATAAAAAACTTCTCCCTCCATGGGCTCATTAGTCCTCGGGATCATAGCAATGTCAATCATATTTCATCATTAATTTTATCAAATGCATGCATAAAACCCCTAGCATATCATCTAATAGCTCAAAGAAATTACAATGACCTACTATACAAAGATGAAGAAAAAGACAAAGTGCCCTATTGGGCCAGCATCCATAAGAAAAGGAAAGTTCCCAAAGGATATCATCCAAGCCATGTAACATAAGGCGGTGTGGTCAAAGGATGTCCAGACATAGTGAAAGACAGGGGTGATATTATCTGTGGGTGCCTTTGTAGGAGGCGAGTTGTACCTGTCATGGATGTGATTATTTCCAAGCCCTTCATTGCATTTATTCTTTCTTTTTATTTCAAGGTCTAACTAGAGAACACTGCCTTGGTGTGGTGACCAGAGTTGATAGTGTTACCCATGAGTACTTTCATAGAGATGATAAGTTTGGCTCATGATGAGACCCCCTTTCCCTTGGCCATGCAACCAAAGGTCACTGCCCTGGTGTGGTAACTAGATAATGGCAATGTCATACTGCTAGGAACCTATGAACATAATGGGTTGGCTCCTGATGAGACCCCCCATCCTCTTGGCTAGGTCTTGTTTTTGCTATTTTTCTTAGGGTCCCTCTTGTTTCTTATTGAGAGGCTTTTTATTGCCTTCTCAGGGATCCCTAGGCGAGGCATCTCTAGGTTTTATTTTTATGGATTTTATCTCTTACCAGCTGCTTTTACCCCCTGGGCCTTTAGCCCCTTCTTCCCACAGGATAAGGTGTAACCCCATAAATAGGTCATCCTAATGTCCGGACTACGGGAATGGGATAGATGAATGGGAGATAAGATGTAAAAGTGATATAATGATGGGAGCGGACGATGGCTCTTCAAAATTCTCCTTGGTAGCTAACCAAAACCTATGGGTACAAGCTTGCTAGGGTACCCCGTTAATCCCCCCAACCGTGGTCAAGTGGGTTAGTGTAAGATCCAAGCAGTCGTTGAAAATGAAAGGAATTTGATGCATATATCTGAAATTTATAATGATCAGACATGACACATACCATGATACCTGGACCAATTACCTCATGGAGCAAGAGTCTTTTCCAATACAAGTCCAAGCCGAAGGTGATGGATGTTGTTGTTGCTGACAAGACAGGTCTGATGAAGAAGAAGAAATATGGGCCCTCCAGGGCCATGCTCAAGTCAATCCTACTCTCGGTACTCCATGTTTAGGACCTGTGGGCCTCGATACATGATCTCCTAGCTATCCCTAGAAATCGGGGATAACAGGCTCGTCAAACTCAATCATGTTCTGATAGTCCTTAGGTAGTCCATTGATGAATTGTTGCACCTTTTCCTTCTCTGATTTTATATAGGGTACGTACCTCAACAATTCGAGGAATCTGTTGACATATTCCTCTATGGTGCGTTGCCCCAGTTTGAGTTCATAGAATTCTTTAGTCTTTTCATCGAAATACTTTTCCGATAGATACTTCTTTCTGAAGTATTTCTCAAACCGTTCCCAAGATAGGTTCTCTTCGTGAATCCCTTTTACATTCTTAAGGTCTTTCCACCAAATGGAAGTCTTTCCATTCAAGTTGAAAGTGGCTACTCGAGCCTTCAAGTTTTCTAAGAAGTCATGGACTCTAAAATACTTCTTTAGTCCAAGCAGCCAGGCCTCCACTTCCTCCCCTTTATTTATTTCACCATCGAAAGAGGGTGGTTTGGCCTTCTTGAATTCTTAGAGATTGTGACTCTTGGAATGCTTTCGCTTCTTCCGTTTTCTTCGGTAATAAGAACTAGTTCTGCTACTAGAAGATCCCTCTGAGTCGCCAGTTTCCTTTCCATAGGAATCGTCCGACGCTTGTCCCTTATCTCTGGGGTGGACCTTTCTCGAGGTGCTCTTCCTAGTGTGGCCACTTAAAAGACAACGTTTATGTATCTCAGGTGGACTTCGACTTTTCTTTGTTTGTCGTCGGTCCACGTGACTGGTGTCAGGTTCATGCTGCAATTGTCTTTGTATGTCAGATAAACTCTGCAGAAAGACTGCATTAATTTATGTTTGCTTCTCTTTCACTTTTATCAACCTCTCGTTGTCGGCCTTGCAGCTCTGTAGTTCGACCATGAGGCTTCTCACAGTCTCAGCTAGATCGGGAGGGGTCTCTAATGCTCTCCTTTCGTTAGACTCTTCATCTTTGTTGTGGGAGCCATCCCCCACTTCGTGGTGCGTCACCATTCTATGCGTCTACAGTTTCCCGCGGTTGATCGTCCACTTGTGTGCAAGAAAAACACTTATTGTTAGTCAACATTATATTCATTCACAATCAGCGCATAATTCATATTTTTTAAATGCATACACACAATAGGAATTTTCATTCTTAACTTCATCTTTTGCTAAAGGGGGTTAAGATAGAGGGTTGCTCCTTTTAAGAGTACTTCAAATGGAGTTTCTGCGCAACACGTTCATGAGCCCAAGCAGGCCAAGTGTTGTAACCATGCTCTGATACCAATTTGTCACACACCCACTATAGGAAATTAGATTTTTCGTCTTTTTCTTCAAGGAACAAAATCCTTGAGACTTCTATGGGGCCTAGCACAGACCCTCTCTTCCCTTATCCTCCTCCAAATGACCACAAGATGGCCTTAGTTGAAGCTCCTTTCGCAACTCATGAGTTGGGAATCAAGACTCTCGACTCCCCTTTCTCCAAACACCGGTACCCGAGATACTATACGGGTATGGCTCCCTCCTCACTAGCGCCTGCTACATGTAACCGTAGGCTAGGCCAAACACTAGCACCACTCGCAACCTCGCCAGTTGAGGTGTTGAGCTCTCGTGCTCCTCCTTTGCGAATCCCTGAGACGCGAGAGGTCAATGTTGCGTGGAATCTGCCAAAGTGACGCGCACACACCACTTGTCAACCCTACTATACTCTGCTCACGAGTTGTGTCATCATCGCCTGTCGCATGAGACCTCGACTCTCGGTGTTTCGTGGCCTTAGCGATCAAGGCGCAACTTCTTCATCCTGTGAAACCCTGAGCCACGATAAGTCAACAGTGGGTTGACTCTTTCCTAGTGTGACACGTGTCCACCACCAGTCACCCACTTCCTAGGATAAATACTAGCGCTACTCACATCTCACGACTTCACGAGTTGGAGTGTTGAGCCCTCATGTTCCTCCTTCACAAGTTCCCGAGATACGATAAGTCAACAATGGGTTGACTCCTCCCCAGGCGACATGTGTCCATCACCTGTCACCCGTTCCCACCTTTCTCTGGGCGCTTGTTGTTACGCCACCTGTCAACCACGCGGTCCCCACTTATGGATGGGTCACGTGTTTGCACGAGGCCTCGGCGCTCAGCACTTCGCGACTTCTACAATCGAAAATAAATTCCCTCAAGTTTCAAACCCCCGATAGGTGATAACCACGAAAGTTCTGATCCAACGGTTCTCCCGTGCCTTGTATCCAATTGTCACGATCATGTCATGATCTCGTGAACCGTGAGTTCATGCAGCCCTACCCTTGACCACTCCAAGTCACGAGTCATTGAAATGCTACTCTCCTGCCTATACAAAGGCTAAGATCGACGATCAATAGGGCTCTGTTAGATCCTTGGATCTACGGTCCGGGATCCCATCGCTACATGCGAAGGCTTAAAGGGTTGAGGTGTTAACGCATGTGCTCCTTCTCTAGATCCGTCGGTCTCGACAGATCTTGGGTATTCCCAAAAGGATTTCGACCGTTTGTCTACCAAATGATAGGGTATTCTTTCTTCCTATAATTGGGCTCGCTATCCCTTATGATCTTGAATCACGAAATTCAACTTCTCAGGGCTTCAAACTCCCATGACTCCGAGACCTTAGAGAGCTATCCTTCCTTGAATAAGGTTTCCAAACCCGGATCGCATGAACCTTCAGACGGTTCTTAGGCAATCGTCCCAAATCTTAGTCGAGTCTCTGGGTAAAGGTTCGGCACGGTTCCAAGGTTTATGGGGTAATCCCCAGGGAAGAGTACTCTTGAGGAGCCTTCCCGGAACATTACGAGAGTTAAGAAAACAAGACGATTCGTAGTGGAGCGAATTCATGCCCCAACCTTAATCCTTTGTACAGAAACCGACTATGGCATGTAAGCATACACAGGCATCCATTATTTCCAGTCTATCACACCCGGCAATCATTCTACACAGAAATTATTATGGGCATATAAACATAAGCATGTGTTCATGATATTCAGTTTGAAATACAAGGTATAAAACACTTATCAAATCTACCAGGCATGATGCAACTACTGAGAGGGTGCTCATTTCCACCCAATTGTAGGCTCAGTGACTCCAAATTTATTTACCACTAGCCACCCCCAAGCTAGACCATGATGCTTTGAGGTTCGGTCTCCTATTTCTAGCTCAACAGAAATCAAGGACGAAGGTTACTCTCCTTCTCCTAATGCAGGAAAATAATCCAGGACGAAGGTTACTCTCCTTCTCGTGGTATTCAAAACTCCCTGCATTTCCAGGGTTTCTCCAGTCTCTTTCATGATCCCCATCACGCGCACTGCTCTTTTCCCTTACCACATTTCCTCTCTTTCCAATTTATGTCTACAAGGTTGCGTGTGGCACGAATTCCGCTATCCATGGTTAGGTCTAAGGGTTGTTACAGATGGGCGGTTCACCCCCATCCCCTCATTAACTCTTGAGGAGCCTCCCCACCTACCAATCTGACGGGAAATCCATTCCAGGATCAGAGAGCTGCTTTGGTTTGTGAGCAAGTATAAACCAGTACGGTACTGGATCGGTGGAAGTTAACGCAACCATTCTAGGTCCCGTCCACCACCTCTCATTAGCCATCATGGTCTCTTTTAGCACATCCCCCTCTCAGCAGTCATGCAACACATATTCATTATATAATTTACATTCATCGACCTTTTATGCAAAGGTCCGTCAAATCAAACATTCACTTCTTTGAGTTTGCCATAGTTCTTGGCCAACATAGTTATTTTTACAGACTGGGGGAAACAGGGTGTTACAATTTTTTTGGGCATTTTCACATTTTTTCAGGCAGATCATGTATCCTGAGCCATTAGTCACACCTCCCAAAGAATTTTTGGGCTATTTATGTATTCATGGACAACCTCGTCACATGCCACGTGGAGAATCCTTCAACACTCTCTTCATTGGTCACTTTTGGAGCTGATTTTCACTTGTGTGGAGGGTCGACCTATGCTTGACAATCGTGGGGGTACTTTGAATGACATGGAGGGGTCACTTAAGTGACTTTTGAATGGTTAATTCTTGAAGGGATGGTGTGGAAATCACTTTAATGACGATTTGGGCATGCTTAAACGGACACAACTTGAAGGTCAATGAACTGGACATGAGGGCCAAACCCATATATTTGGATGTCAACATGGTTGTAGGAGGGTTTTATGGAAAAAAATTTACTTGGAGAGTCATCTCCATGCTTCATGGAGGTTCCTTGACCTACGGTATGGGCATTGTTGTTCATTGGAGACCTAGTTTAGAGATTATTAGACATTATACCATGTTTTTATGGAGTTTTATTTTTAGGAGTTGCCCCCTTTCATGGGTTTTATTCTTGACTTGGAAGACGTTTTTTACCTTGGAGGCCCATTCAACCACTTTGGAGGGATCTTAAAAGGATTGACTTGCACTTTTGGTAAGGTGGCTTGAGGATCTACATATCTTAGGGGCCTTTGGAGGCCAACATGGTAGCTTCAGATAGCATTCACCCTTCTCTAGAGGAGAAGACCTCACCTTTGGGGTTTATCTCATCATATTCATTGTACATGTGGCTTGACCACCTTTATTTTATTAGAATTAGTTAGTTAAATTTAGTTTTCTTAGGCTAGATCTAAGGAATTACATGAAATGTTATTATTTTATTGTAAAAGAAGTTTTTGCATCATCTATATAAAGAGATGCACTTCCTCATTTGAACTCATGGTTGGATAATTTGGAGCTCTCTCTTTCTAGAGCCTAATCGATATGTCTTTCTTGGAGCATTGATGGTGTTAAGGGTTTTTTCTTTGTGGATGAATGTTGACAACTATTGAAGCTTTTCCTACTTGGTTTTATTTTGGTGCATGAAGATTAATGGTGGAAGTTCTTCAAGTCTTCTACTAAGACTTCAAGATCGATCCATAGAGGGATAACTTCATCATGTGGAAGAAGAAGTTTAGGGATGTCCTAATTCTTCCTTGTTGGTTTGGTGAGTATTTGATACCATGCTATGTTTCCTTGGTTGAAGTATTAAGTATTTTCATCAAAACATATTTGATTCACCTTGACTCCATTTCCCTAGTTGGACTTCAACGTCACCATGTGCTTCATTGCTTGGTCTTAGTAATCCTAGAAGGGAATACCCCCCTTGAGCTGGAGGAGAGACACCCTAAAGCTGCAAAGGGTAGGTTATTAAGGTGACACTGGTGACCTTCCTAGAGGTTTCCCTCGGATTGTACATTGTGGATTAGCATTTTCGTTATTACGTACAATTTGGGCAATAACACGGCACACTATCTTCTTGATTGGTTGGACTCCATCATTTATTGTTCATGTTGATTTGACATATTATATTGTTGAAATTGCTAAGTAATTTAACCCACATACAAGATAAAGGAGTAGATTTTTTACAGTAAAAATCTGTAGTAATAAAGTTATTATGTATATTTTATATGCTTGAAAAGTGTGCCCTAACATTGAAATGTGCTTCCATGATATTTTTTCTCATGTTGTAGGATGAATTGGTTTAAATGAATTGAAGTATTTGATGTTGTAATTCAATATTTCAAAGCACCCTTCACACTGAAAATTCACAGGGAATAGATCCCAGAAATTTCATGTTTGAGGTAAATTCTATAAATTTTCATTAAAACTCAAATTCACAAAATTTCTATAATCAATGTAGTAAACTATCTACAATCAAGGCAGATTTTTGTCTTCTTTATTCTGTGATTTCTTGCATTAATATGTTCTCTATTTGTATACTACTATTATGTATTTCCTCTACACTATTTAATATTATATTTTAACAACCTATTGAGATATCATCATGTGTAATATACATAGGGAGGTAATATGGGAGGTACCCAATTAGAATGGGGTTAGATACTATTAGTGGAGGCTATTCAATGTAAGGTGGACTAGGTCCACCATGGTATTAAATAAGGCTCACTATGGTAGTTGGATAGAATAAACTGGTAGTTAGATATAACAATTGGGCTTTCTAGAAGATACATTCTCTAGAATGTTCCTAGGAGACAGAAAAGACTATAAAAGGATATGTAAGCAATGTAATTGGCATGATGAAGATTATTGTTGATATACAAGCAAGTATTACTTGAGGAGTTTTATCCTTCTGTAAGGATTAATATATGGTGTTACCCTACCTCAAGGGTTATATGGTGTTACCCTACCTCAAGGGTTTTCTCTACATTTCTCGTGTTCATTGTTATGGTGAATGTTTTGGGTTTATTATTGGTTATTGCTTAAGTATATTTGAAGTTCTGGAATAGATTTATAACATTTGGTATCAGAGCACTTTCCTTGGGCAAAGAAGGAAAGAAATTTTGGTTATTTTTCGCAGAATTCTTTTCACAAAAAAGGGGAGGCACACTTCAAGCTCAGATCAGAGACTTTATGCTCAGAATTTTCATAAAGTAATTGGATATTTGGATTCCCCTCGGAAAAATACCCTATTTCAAAAAAACAAAATCAGCCGAAATGAAGTTCGGGAAGCGAAGTTATGAGCATTTTAAATTCTACGGTTTTTCAAGGTTTTTCCGCAAAAAAACGCAATTTTCTGCAATAAGTTATTTTTAACCCTAGTTTTCTTGAAGATTTTTCCCAAGAAATATGTTTTTTACTGGACAAGATGATGGCCCTAGTATTGAAGAATTCTTAAAAGACTTGAAGTCATTTTGGAAAGCAAATTGGAAACATTGGGTAGGGAGTCAATTAAAAGGTGATGCTGCCATTTGAAGGAAATCACATAGCTTTAGCCAATTGATGAAACTTTCTGATGAAGCACTTGAAAAAATCATTTTACATAAATGGTTTCATGTTGATAAAGGGAG
>ML779667.1:903748-916715 GCA_009831015.1 Picea engelmannii
TTTCACTTTTGACTTAAAACTCCTAAGTCAAAGTGAAATTAGAATCATAAAGTAAAGTATGAGGGTAAAAGTCTTCCCCCTTTGTGCTTAGAGACTCATAAGCACATGGGGATCACTTTCCAAGGTATCCAAATCTCAACACAGAGCTCATTCTTCAGACTCATTACTTGTCCAATGTTTTTGACTGAGAAGAGGTTAGTTAATGCATCGTACATCTTTTTAGATGAGTCAAGATGAGAGATGTAGGGTATCAAGTGGTCCTTTACAGAGTCCACTATGATGCTCATAGCATTGATGTCATTGTCCTTGAACTTCTCCATAACTGCAATGTTCTGAGGTTCCTTCTCTTTTCCTACTTCAAACTATGGTTCCATGATCTTTCCTTTCACGATATCCAACACTTTATTCTTGGCAAGGATGAGGTCAACCCTTGTCTTCCATGCTCTAATGTTAGATGGCCCTTCTAACTTGTTTTCTGACTTCGTAGAGTAATTCATGATTGCTTTGACTTGGAAAACCTTTGACTTTGACCAAAACTCAAACTTGATGCCTTGGCTTGCTGAGAGTACTAGGAGGTGCGCTAGGCTAGGGCGCACTAGGCTATCCAAGAATTAGGTCAAGCTCTTCTCTTAAGGTGCCTCAACACAAGGGTTAGGGTTTCGTTGCTACAGCAAAACTTTGACTACAACTGAGCAAATCTCCCAATCTACCTTCCAGTGGTTAGACTGTCCAAAGATAGGGTGGGCCCATAACCTATTAGAAAAATAGGTGTGTTTGTTTCACCATAGATAATATAGCAATAATGTCACCCAACCATAGGCACAAAGGCCACCCCCGAGCACCTTAACCTTGACAGATAGAATAATTCCGGAAGCAATCCAATAGCCAACCAAGGTAGTGCACCTTTCTCGAAGGCTAGCGCACCAAGCAAGAATAACCTAAGACCAAGCAGAAAGTCCAAACCAAAACCAAGAGACCAAGTCACCACTGTTGCAACTGCAGCTGTCCTCCAGTCATGCGCACTTCTTGTCCTTATGCAGTTGTGAGTGAGTGAGTGACAAATGAGCTCTAGCACCCTCTATTTATACTGCGCTATCCCACTTTACTGGGCCGACTTCTCTTTCTTGGAGGCTAATAACTCAATATTAAATATTCTCTTGAGTCGACTTGTCTTCTAGGGTTATTATCCAATGTTTTAGGGTTTCTCTTGCTTCCCGGAATATTCTAGTCCTGTCAAATGTTACACGTGGAGGTTAATACCTCCCACAACTACCATGATATCAACACTTTATAGGGTCTTGGTCTTCATTTTCATCTTGTTTAGATAGGAGAGTATTCAGTCATTGGCCCTAGTCTCCTCATTCTAATCCATAGAGAAAATAAGCCATTTTGAAGAGGTGTTTCTTCTTGACCCCATAAGCCCCCTTAGATTCCTCTTGACTCCATTTCCCTTGTTGGATTTGGCACTAAACTTTATTTCCTCCCATCACCTCTTTTATATCCTAAAAATACCAAAAACATTGTTTTACTAAAGCTACTCTCACATCACTGTGTGCCTCATTGCTTAGCTTTAGTATACTACTAGGGACACCCCCCTTGAGCCAGAGGACAGCCAACCTAAAGTGAAGAGGATAGGTTACTTAGGTGACAGTGGTGATCGTCTTAGTAGTCCCCACTTCAGTTGTGCCTTGTGGATTAGGGATCTTATCATCAAGTACAATTTGCGTTGTAACAGGACGTTCCATACAAAAGCCATACAAATAATGCCAACATGTCAAATCATGCCTTTGAATATGGAGAACATGTCTCGTGAGTTATGGAAGGTGCCTGAAACGTAAAATTCCAAGATCTTTACTCAATTATATGAGAAGAATATATATATATATATAAGATGAATGAATGGAAAGATGATTTTACAATGTGGGGGGGGCATATAAATATTCCTAAGAAGGTGCCTTTACGATCCAGGTACCCCACTAGGTCCCCCTCGGGACAACCGACTATACTCAATTTTCTTCATTCAGCCTCAAATGGTAGGAGAGATGGATCCATTCCATGATAGATCTACTTCCTTCTTGTTCCTCTTGTCCTTAGATCTTCTTCTCCTATGATCCACCCGATCATCAATGTAGGTATTTGAGCTCGGGGTTGAGGGTTCTCCATGCCTCAGGGTAGATCTCACTTTCAACTACTCTACCTTATTGCACTTTACTTTATGCATCTCGCCTTTTATAGGAGAACTTTTGGTACTCCTGCATTGTATTGACATCATTGTACTCACCTGTCACTTTGACCTACTTTTGTGGTCATTAGTCGAACATTAATAAAAGTATCGTATCTTATCTTATCTATGTTTATTTTATTTATTATTTATTATTATTATTTAGCTTTAGACTCTATGTATGTAGCATTGCCTTTCTCTTTTGAAATGATTTGTCCTCAAAGCTAAGGTAAGGAAGGAATTTGTTGGCGAACATTTTTGTCTCCCAATACGCATTTTCCTCTAGAGGGTTCTGCGGCCTGCCATTTAATGAGGTACTCTTTAATGGTTCTAGAGTGAAGTTTTTTCTCCCTAGTGGCACTATCTCAAGCACTTTGTCCTTTGTTAAAGCACATGCACAAACTATATCCTCCACACATACGAGTACTCAAACCATGGTGACTCACTTTTCTTGAATAATCTTTATTGTTGAGCCTATTAGATTTTTAGCTTGGGAGATACTCCACATGTTTTGTCTTGTATGCGAATGTTACCTTACACTTACACTACCAGGCACTTAACTTTGTAATAGGTTTTTATAAAGTTGTAAAGTGGTTCTTTTATTAAAGTGACTTTTTAATAAAGTGTACCTTCTAATTTTAAAGTGACTTTATTTCATAAAACACTTATGTAAGATCATAACCCTTGATCTTGAAAAAGGCAAGATCTAATCTTAGCCTTTGGATTTAGGGTTGGGGAAGGTGAAAAGACACTTTGGAGGGAAAACGTCATTTTCAGAATTATAAAAGAATGCATTGGATAGTGTGCAAGACACATCAAGTAGACGAGAGGAGGTGATTGAGAGAGATTTTCTGAGTAAGCTTGAGAGAGGAAAGTGAGCAGCAAAGAGGGCATGTTTTCCAAGGGAGCTAGGGCACAAATCCCAAGGAAAGATTTTATGTTTTGTCGCTGAGTTATTTTTCTGTTGTTGGAGGTCGTACTACACGGATCCGTACAGTCTGTACATTTCGTACAGCAAGAGGAAAGGGCACAGATTTCGAGGCAGGGCTTGGCACGGATCTCGACACTGTTTTGTGTTGTTGGGTCATACAGAATAGTCTGTACAGCAAACTGTTGGCTCTATTTTCGAGGAGTTGCCGTTTCTGGGAGGGTCGTACAGCAGTACACCCTTGGCACAGAAAACGAGACAGATTTTGGTGGGACTGTTTGGGTGCTGTAAGTGATTTCTCTTGGCTGGAAATGTGATTTTTTTGTTGTATTGTACTTTCCTGAAGCTCAATAATATATATCTCTCTCTCTCGTTGGGTTTCCCCACATTAGGGTTTTCCCTGGCATTTGAATAAATTTCTGAGTTGTATGGGTTGTTGTCCATTGTGTTTATTTCTGCTGCAGTTTTTCTTAGCAATGTGTATTTCTGCTTCTAGTAATTTCTGAATGTGGGTTTGAGGCATTTATGAAGTTCATGCAAGACAGTTATCTCTAGGTTGCTAAGTGTTTGACAAAAATTTCAATTTGTTGATTTTCGTCATTAAAAATCTACATGGTATCAGAGCTTTGTCTCTAAGTGACAGTGGGCAATGTGATTTTTGGGCAAAGTTGAAGAGGGAAAAGGGTGTGATTGTTTTCCTTGAGTTGTGACAAGGAATATGGCTGCAAGCATTAGATATGAGGATCGATTGGATGGCATTTCCAACTATTTACAGTGGAAGGTCCTATTGTCAGTTGTTCTCAAGGAGAACAAAATTTATAACTATGTCAACTCTGTTGTGGCAGCTCCCGCAGCATATCCTATTGATTTGGACTTGCATGAGGTCAAGGAAGCCAAGGCTCAGAGGATTATTTTGGATAGGATGAAGGATCACCTTATCCCACACTTGGATGAAAAAAAGACTGCCAAGGATATGTGGGACGCACTTAAGAACTTGTTTGAGGCGAAGAACGAGAACCGGAAGATGGCCTTGAAGGCTAAGCTGCATGATACCAAGATGGGTAAGGAGGAGAGTGCCTCTTCTTATCTTACTCGGGTAGCTCAAGTAAAAGATGAGTTGATTGTTGTTGGAGAGGTAATTACGGATTCTGAGTTGGTGAGGATAGCCTTAAATGGCTTCACCAAAGAATGGGAAGCCTTCGTGAAGTGTGTGGTGGGACGTGAGCATCTACCAGATTGGAGCAGACTATGGGATGATTTCACTCGGGAGGAGATCCAAGAAAGATCTCAGAGCAGTGAACAGAAACAGACATAGTTGATGAGAATGTTGCTCTTACTGCAAAGAGCAAGAAGAAAGGAAGTTCTGGAAGGGACTTGAGTAAAGTCATATGCTATTGTTGTAACCAGCTGGGGCACCTTGCCTCTCGTTGTCCTGAGAGGAAGAAGAAGACTAAACCAGAGGGGCTTGAAACAGCTGCTACAGCAGCCATGGAGGAATTTGCTTCAAAGTACAACAGGGAATTTTGTTTGGTGACCCTAGTTTCCAGTGTCGGCAGCGGAGGATTTGGAGGTGATATCAGATGGATTTTGGATAGTGGAGCCTCTAGCCACATGACGGGAATTTGGCAAGTACTCCTAGATTTCACAAATATTGGTCCTGGCCAACAGGTGGTATGGCGAGAGCTATACGTGGAGTTGGGAATGTTAGATTCCAACTCGAGTTTGGGGGACTCCTGGAGCTTGATAGAGTTCTCTTTGATCCAGGGTTGAGGGTTAACTTGCTCTCGGTATCAACCTTGGAGGATGTAGGATATTGCATATTGTTCAAGAGGGATCATGTCTTTATCTATAGGTAGGGAGTGGACCCGGTAGAGCTGCAGTTGATCGATAACCAGGTGGACAGGTTGTATATGTTGAGAGGACAACCTTCAGTGTATGATTCAGCGTCGGATGAGGAGCGTGAGGAGGCACCTGGGACTGCAGTGGCGCCAAGGATTCAGTGTTGCATTCTGAGAGAAGAGAGCGGGTCTCTTATGAGCACTGGCAAGAGGCTCAGCCAGGTTGATCGAACCAATGCTCAAGATGAAGTGAGCTCAGGGTTCCAGGATGTTGCCAGGAGAAGATCTTCTAGTTTGAGTTCTGTGTAGGTGTTGAGGATGGCTCCAGGTTCAAAGAGAGCTCCTACAGAGCATAATGTGATGGAACCAGATGATAGTGGTGGCAACAAGTACATCCCTCGCTAAGAGGGAGTGTTAGCTTTTTAGCTCGGGAGGTACTTTGCATGTTTTGTCTGGTATGCGGATGTTACCTTATGCTTACACTACCAGGCACTTAACTTTGTAATAGGTTTTTATAAAGTTGTAAAGTGGTTCTTTTATTAAAGTGACTTTTTAATAAAGTGTACCTTCTAATTTTAAGGTGACTTTATTCCATAAAGCACTTATGTAATAAAGTGAAATCACTTTAATAATTTAAGTGATTCATTTTGGAGGGAATGGATCATGACCCTTGATCTTGAAAAAGGCAAGATCTAATCTTGGCCTTTGGATTTAGGGTTGGGGAAGGTGAAGACACTTTGGAGGGAAAATGTCATTTTCAAAATTATAAAAGAATGCATTGGGTAGTGTGCAAGACACATCAAGAAGACGAGAGGAGGTGATTGAGAGATTTTTTGAGTAAGCTTGAGAGAGGAAAGTGAGCAACAAAGAGGGCATGTTTTCCAATGAAGCTAGGGCACAAATCCCAAGGAAAGATTTTTTGTTTTGTGGCTCAGTTATTTTTCTGCTGTTGGAGGCCGTACTGTACGAATCTACATAGTCCGTACAGCAAAAGGAAAGGGCACGGATTTCGAGGCAGGGCTTGGCACGGATTTCGAGACTATTTTGTGTTGTTGGGCCATACAAAACAGTCCATACAGCAGACTGTTGGCTCTGTTTTCGAGGAGCTGCCATTTCTGGAAGGGTCGCACAGCAGTACGGACTTGGCACGAAAAATGAGGCAGATTTTGGTGGGACTGGTTGGGTGCTGTAAGTGATTTCTCTTAGCTGGAAATGTGATTTTGCTGCTGTACTGTACTTTCCTAAAGCTGAATAATATACCTCTCTCTCTCGTTGGGTTTCCCCACATTGGGGTTTTCCCTAACATTTGCCTAAATTTATGAGTTTTATGGGTTGCTGTCCATTGTGTTTATTTCAGCTGCATTTTTGCTTAGCAATGTGTATTTATGCTTATGGTAATTTATGAATGTGGGTTTGAAGCATTTATGAAGTTCATGCAAGACAGTTATCTCTAGGTTGCTAAGTGTTTGACAGAAATGTCAGTTTGCTGATTTTTGTCATTAAAAATCTACAGAGCCATCACTTCTAATTATACTTGAACACTGTGATTCTCCCACTAGCAGCATTAGAGTTATTATTAATAGTTTATTGCAACCAAATTGTTGAGACGGACTATCTACTTTAGGTACTTGATCTGAATCTTGAGGATGATCTAATATAGCTTGAGGGTTAATGATTAACTTATGCACTTTCAGGATCCCATCCTTTGCCAAGAAAATTGGTGCATCCGGTTCTCCCTTGGCCGACACCACAACCATACATTTTTGAGGTTCTACCATGTCTTTTTGTTCTTCTTCTTGACTTTATTTTTGAAATCCAGGGTCTTCTTCATGAGCAAAGATATTTCATAATTTTTTGCTTTTTATTTTCTTCACGTGTTGTCCAGGATAATCTAGACATACACATTTCTTTTTTCTTGCAATTTCCCTGACCTCAACTCTACCTTTGACAACAGAGCATCCAACATCCATAGAAAAAGTGCCTTGATCTAAATCAGAGGATGACAGATAGGGCATGTTGAAAAATCTCAATCCCCAACACCTATATAAATTACTACCTTGTGTTTTTCCTTGCTGATAATTAAATTACAGCACAGAATAAAATATACTGGCTAGAAATAAATAAAACAATGGAAGCAAAATAGAAACCAAGCCCGATGCCAACCTCGATATGGCTACTATTGAGGGCCACAAAATTTTAGCCTGATGAGTCCTAGAAGCTATGATGGCATCCAAGTGTGGCGTCCACAAGCAATCAGTCTAATCGTCAACCATTTCAGACATCAGTACTATATCAACTGGAGTGGGAAAACAGATATTTATTTCAGAAAAAATATAGGCTTCATAAACGGCACTTTCAAAATTTCAAGAAACAAAAAGTGGCATATTTATGAAGTTGATGATGATGATGGTTGTTACCATCCACTGAGACCAACTTTGGTCTATTGGACTTCAAAAGAAATGGTAAGGAAGATGAATTGTTAGGAAGGAAATTTTTTTATATACATAGCATGCTTATAGATTTATGAGTAGGAATTTTCAAATTATCATTTTTACTGCCCTTATTGTTTTAATAATTGTTTTATTTGATTCGTTTCTTTCCATAGGGCCCATCGGCGCCTATTTAGAAAAAGAATAAAAAATTATTTTTGTAATACGAAAAAATGGCATTTGTGTACTTAAAACCACCAGGAAACCTCTGGGAATGTTACCCAGATTTATCCATTCCGGAACTTCTAGAAAAAGTTTCTTAGAAGTTTCCCAGGAGTTTCCATTCAGTTATGTAGCGCAAAGGCTTCATGCATGGGAATGAACCCCAATTGAGAAGTTTCGGTTACAAGGCATGAGTGTCTACAGTTGAGTAGACAATTTTTGCAATTCTACCAAAAGCTGAGACACCATTTTTTGAAATAAGAGACAATTTTAAGAAATCACTGCAAAGATAGTCTTAGCATTGTAATACAACTTCCCAAACTACAAAGAAAGGCCACTTACCTGAGGAAATGATATCACTTTTTTTGGCACAACCAAGCAAGCTGCTTTGGATGATGTATCAACTGCATGTTGTCTAAGAAATGACACGCAGCTTGTTAAAGTGTCCGGTGACTCAAATGCCTGGAAACAAACAGATTAAAATCAAAATGATGATTCATAGACAATTTGATCAACATACATCAGCATGTCTCCTTAACAACTAAGGGCAGTTGTGTAGAGCCCGATAAATGGAAATAAATCTTAAATTGCTTTATTTTGATCTTGCACGTAACTTTGTTATAGCGATTAAGGTTGAAGTCAAATAGCATTTGACCAAAAACAATGAAGTTTGGCAGTTTCTTAAAATAGCTTGTGATCTATTTCCATATTCTAATATTCTCTGCAAAGTTACTTTAATTTTAACTTAGTCTCGCATAGAAGAAACTGTGAAAGAGGCCTAAATCAGATGAAGATTATTAATTATACTTTTCAAATCCATTAAACAAGACATTGACAAACAGCGAAAACAAAACATATAGACCCCTTCTAACAAAAATCTCAAGTAGTTATCTATTAAAACAAAAGTTACGAGGGACATGCCTAAGCATTAGAAATTTAACTTTGTGAAAAGACTACCCAAGTTTGTACTTTTGAAAACTTCACTTTGATGTGAAAAATTACCTCCCAAGCTCCTTCCAATAAATCATGTGCTTGACACCCACATCATGCATTCTTCAGCACCATTTTAAGTTATTAAAATTATAGAATATGCCATTCATAAATCACCTTCTAACTAAAATCGCCATCTCCAGAGAAAGCATGTTATCATGGAAAACACATGGTTCAAAACTTCAATATTACATTCAGTAAATATTAGAATTTGCAGACAATATAGCAAAAATAACAAAACAGAAAACTGAGTTATGATAATTTTATTGATTTCCATGAATGACCGAAGAATAGGCCAAGTGGACTAGAAAATACTATCAGTGAACATTGGAAAGTGGAATTGTCAAGATCATTGCTAGATGCAAAAAGATGAAAAGATACAAAGTTCAAGAACAAAACAGATACACAGTCAAAAAGGGTGAACCAGAAAGGTAAACCCTGGAAAGAGAGAAGACACTACTAAATATCAGAAATAGAAGTAAAAGGTCAACCTTGGAAAGAGAGGAGACACTACTCAATGTCAGAGTGGAGAATATGAAGACGAGGGACAATAGGCATCCTTGATATCATCAATCACTGCAAAGGAACCCACACAAAACCTGATTATGCCTTTCACTGACTACCTACGCTTAAAGGCATGGCAAGGAGAGAATGGAAGGAGAACAGGAGCAGTCCATCGAAACTCCCCTGAAATCCAAGGCTGATTCATTTTCTCAAGTCTTTTAGGCGGTTGCATGGAGGGAATGACTATTCACTTCATATTCTCAAAATTCAAAATGTAAGAGATGACTAATCTAATTTAAGTCATCACAAATTTGACTTTATTACAAAATAGACTTTCTAACTTAAACTCCTAATGTAATAAGCATGATCATTAAATATTTAACCTTATCACCCTCCCTTAATGGTCATAGTATGTATACACCAAACTTATCTCTAGAATATACAAACTAGCTTGACCAAGAAGCTTGGCAAATATTCTGCAGTGTGCTCCTGAGTTGTGTAATATTACAGCTCTATTTCTTCATTCTCCTCCAATTGATGCACTGCCACATCCTCTGTCCACTCGTGGAAATCCTTTCCCAACTTCAAAACACTTTGATTATCAAAGTGAAGTGTAGAAGGATCAACGTGTATAACTTACAATTCAGCAAGTATCCTCCAACCAAACTACCTCACAAGATGCAATCACTGTGGCCCTATACTCCACTTCAATGAAGGAAAGTGATATTGCATGTTGCTTCAATATGGTGGTCCATATGTTTGGTCAATCTAGTGGTCTATCTCGATCCGTAGTTTATGAGAGCGCACTCTGAATTGGACCAGGGGAATGCGAAGAGCGTTCATCGAATAGCGAAGTGTGTAATGGGGTCGAACAATGAGTTTGTCCCTCAGATCCACGGAATGCTCAACATATAAGGCCATCTTCAGAAGTAGCCCACCCTAAGGGTTTTATCCAAGTGACCCACAAAATCTACCTGCAGATATCATCTTTGATTATCTTGTTCATCTCTTGTCTGGTAGGTAAGAGGTGGCCAGGCGCAGCAAGGGAGTATCTAAATGGAGGAAGTTGGTCCATCATAATACCAACAGACGTCGTGAGATCCAAACCACTACACACAAGCAACGAGAGCGACCTGGATGATTGGATGATGCAATGGACTCCAATGAACAGTAGGGCAAGTACAAATACCGATCCCATCCCTTCGTTGAATCAGCGAAACTCCGAATGCGGTGCATGAGTGAGATAAGACTAAACATCATCTCAAGCCGAAAGGATTGAGCACCAAACTCTGCAAGGATGATAGGCTGAGGAACCGTCTACTCACATTTGATGATGCGGCGAAGGAGGATGATCTATACTCTCTCTGCTAAAAACCAATCAGACTCTAGTAAACCAGACCCCCAAACCCCAAAACCATATAAAACTATGGGCCGAATAAGGGTATCCCTGAGAGACATCTTGGACGATATGTCATGAAAATGGTTCCTTAAACATTGCCTCTCAAGAAGGGCTAAGGATCCATAGCCCTTGTTGACTTAGGGCTTAAGTGCATGCCGCATACTAAAACAAGGTCCTGTGAACTATACCCCCAAGTAGGTATAAGAGTCGGTGATCTCAATCTCCTCTCCTCTGAAAAAGAAACAGTGATCAAAGATGGTCTTCTTCAACCCTTTGAAACTCATGACCTTGGTTTTACCCAAGTTGACCTTCAACTAATGAAGGTCACGAAAAAGGGATAGGGCATCCAACTATCTCTGTAACCCCTCGAGAGATGAGGCTAAAAGGATCGCATCGTCAACGAAAAGTGGTATAGACATTAGGACTTGGTGGAGAAGCCACCCATCTCCATCATAGATGTGCTCATGCAGGAAGGGCTCGTCAATGTAGCTCCCAAATAATGTGGGGGAAAGGGGGCATCCATGTTTGACCCCAATGGTACTCCTAATAAAGTCCAATGCCCCGTGGGTTGTACAGAGACGACCAAGGACTGAATCGTATAGACACATGATGGCGATTAGTAAGGTCTCTAAAATACTAATGTCCCTAAGCCTCTGGAGGGGACGAAGTCAAATGCTTTCTAAAATTCCACAAAGCAGAAGTAAATTTTCTAAGAGTGATGTAGCGCCTCCTCGATGATGCCCCAAAGTGTAAGGATGTAATCAATGGTTCGGTGTGCAAGTCAAAATCTAGCCTATCCTTTAGCTAAGTTGGCTCTACTCTAGCCCCAAAGAGAGCTTCAAATGGAGGATTGTAGCATAAAGTTTAGAAAATGTGTGGCCTACAATGATCATCTTGTAGTTGTTGGGATTGACACTAGAGCCCGATTTGTGGATCCACTGAAAAGTGTGATGTGACCAAGATTGTGGAAAACCCATACAAAGCACATGGTTGAACAAATCGGCCAAGTGATTATCCATGGCGTGAAAACCCTACTTGAAGAGTTCTGCCTCGAACCCTTCCTCATCCACTACTTTGTTGGTGTTCATCATCCAAACAACCTCCCAAATATCTTGGTAGGAGAATAAGTGGTAAGGAGGGGGATAAGTAGACTGGATTAGGGGCTTCACTGGGACATCATAAAGGGAGAAGGTATGAGAAAACAAGGATTTTGGATTGGGAGGGAGAGGGGAGTGGCGAGGAAAGAAGGTGCACCAAAATTTTTTAGGGGTGCAAATGAAGCGGCGCTTCTAGTGGCGAAGGAGGTGGCAATAGGAAGCCTTAAGATGAGGGTATAAAGAGTGGTTGCAATTGAAGGCGTGTCGAAGATGATTGTGCAGGAGGTTGCATTCAATATCATACCACCGGTTCATGGGGAAAAACTTAGTTTTTAGAGAAGGTGAAGTGAATCTGGTGTAGTGGGCGTAGGACTGAAGAGCAACTTCCAAATAGTGGATGAGAGATAGGTGTATTTGACAGCAACAGAGTTAATGTAACATAACTGGAACTCAAATGGGAGCATCTGGCAGAGATGGGAAGTAAAGATGTCAGGATCGCCCTCATCAAAGAGAAAAGTGGATCGAGGTGGACCAGGGGAAAAGGGGGGTCACGGGAGGGAGGGTGTTAGCCTGAAGAGAGAAAGATAGAAGAGCATGGTCAGCGCGGGTGATGGGAGACATCGATAAATGGTGTATGAAGGGGAGTAGAACCTGAATAAACAAGACATTCCATTTCACTCACCCCTCCACCATGAGGTCGGCAAGTGAAGCAAGAATCCAAGAAGCAGGGGAGGTTGTTTAGGATTAGCTCATATGATTCACTGAGCTGCAAGAGGTGTCTGTCATAACCTATAATAAGCCCTAAAGCATCACCAAAGAACCAGTGGAGTCCCACGGAATCTCGATTTGTTTCTTGAACACAGAACACATCCTTTGAGCAATAATGGAGAGGTATCTAAAAAGCCCAACTACGAGCATTAAATCCACCTAGTAAGATCACTTCTCCCACCACCGAGTACTAAATGATGCCAATGTATAGGTCCAAATAGGGGTCTTCGTCTAAGTCATTGTGGATAGCAAACTAAGATGAAGCAGGGGGGAAGTAGCAAACTACAGAGAAACCTTATCCTGGAGGGAGTCCCTGGCCATGCAGGCCAATCCAGTGATAACCATATATGTTCAGGAGTGGTCGAACAGGGCTCGCATGGTTCTCAGTGATAAAGAGGATGTCGATGTCCCGAGAGCATCAAAGATCATGCTCGAAGATGACTAGAAAGATCCATTGCCATTCCAGCAGCCTACTGAGATACCCGAGCCGTGTTGCCTCCTCTAACGGGACCATCATTTAGACAACCCAAGCCGAGAATACCCAATGGGGGGGATACCAGATTATGGACTT
>ML779668.1:20397-43580 GCA_009831015.1 Picea engelmannii
TAGTTGTTGATTCATATCCTAGGAAAATATCAGCTCCATTATACTTTTCATATTTAAAAAACCACTCCCTATGAGGTGTCAAATGAAATGAAGCATCCAAGTCGATTAAACATACATCACGATCTAAATCTGTAATTTTAGATGCCAAGTAAACTTCATCTCCTTCTTCTATGGAGGTTTTAATTTCTATGAAAGGGGAATCACCATATCCATTAATTTTATAAATATTAATATAAGATCTATGATCATTCCTATAATTCCCATCTTTATCACATTTCCAACATTTCCTTGTAGATTGTCTTGGAGTTTTAGATCTATCTCTAGATTTAGATCTATCCCTCGAAGACTTATTTTTTCTATCTTTGGTATGACCTCTTACAAAAAAACATTCCTTAGCCACACCCTCCATGGACTTTCTCCTCATTTTCTCTAATAACAAGGATGAAACTACATCTTCAAACTTTAATGTGGATTGACTAGTAATACCAATTGCTATAACTAGATTATCCCAAGAGTTTAACAAAGAACATAATAGGGTAATACAATTATCTTATTCCTCCACCTTAATATCAACATGAACAAGTTAAATGAATAGATCATTAAAGGAATTTAGATACTTCATCATGGATTTTCCATCATCCATCCTAAGATGATACAACATTTTCAAAGGAACAACTTGTTTACCAAGGACTTTGACAGATATAAATTCCCTAACTTATCCCACAACTTCTTGCATTGTTTTTTTTAATGACATCAACAACATTGGATTTGAGAGGCAAAGTCTAATCATACTTCTCACCATTCTTTATAGCTTCTCCTAGACTTCTTTCAACATATTAGTAGGTTTTGCACCTAGATCCACAATATCTACAATAAAATATTCCATCTTTATCTTCAATAACTCAAATATCTGGCCGTTAAACTTATCTATTTTTATTCTTGAATTCCTTGTCATTTTTCTTTGCACAAGATTCATTTTGCAAATCTCCAACTCAATAATAGGCTTATCGTAGATCCAAAATCTAAAACATAATCTAAAACTAACAAAATCTAGATCCAAAATCTAGACAAGAAAATGATTATCGTAGATCCAAAATCTAAAACATAAGAATAACAATGGTATGTTCATACCTAGAGAATATTGTTTTCTTTATTATGGGATTTTGAATCCCAAACTCTAGGTCATAAAAAAATATCTTCCCCTTCAGGTCAAGGATATGGAAAATGGCTTTAAATACATGGGGGGTTTTCTAAAACCAAACAACTACAGGTTCTATGCCTGGTCGTGGCTCGTTAAAAACGTGGAGGCCCATATATCTATATGGGTTAAGCACTCACTATCAATATTTTGTTGTTTGGTCTTATTAAAATCAATCATTGAAATTATTCTAGTGTATTGGACATCCATTGTTGTTTTTCCTAAAGGTGTTCTCAAAAAAATAAGAAAAGTTGGGTTTCATTACCTATGGTCAGGCTCCTGTCAAATAGTAGGTATACCTTTTTTTAAATGGAATAATTTGGCTTCTCCCAAAGAGACCAGGCGGTGGGGAATTAAGAAAATTTTCTCCTTCGCTCAAGCACTCGCATCCAGAAGCCTCTGGAGGCTCTCTAGTTGTAATTATTTATGGGGGTGAGTGCTCAAATCAAATTATATGGGAGGAATTTAAGTTAATGAATGGTATAGATAGTCATTCAAATAGTCCAAAGGTTCAATTGTTTGGAAGTATTTGGTGCCAACCTTTCCTCTAGTGGGTCAGTGGATAGTGTAGAAAATTAGGGATGGCAGGTCGGTGCGGATTGGTACCAGACTCTTGGATGGGGGTTGGTAATGATTTTTGGTTATCCAATCCCCCTCTTAAAACTCTCCATATGGAAAACATATTCACTTTATCATATTCTCATACCCAGATCCTCCAAGCTTGAGGAAAATCGGGCTAGAGATCAACCCCCTCGCTTGGAGTGGTCGGAGTGGAAGTAGATGAATGGGACCATTATGTAGGTCTTCTAGTCTCAAACTACATAATTCTCCGGGATGATGAACCTAACAGGTTATGTTGGTCAAAGAACCCAAAATATATGGAGTACATGACTAATTTGGGTTATAAAGTTGTTATGGATTTGAAGTTTACAAGGGAAAATAAGTGGTGGAGGGGGGTTCTTTGGAAATTAAACACCCCACATAAGGCCAAAATCTCGCTATGGTTGGCTCTGAGAAATAAAATTTTAACTTGGAATGTTGGATTAAAGTGGGGATGGGTGGGCCCAAGTAGATGCATCTTATGCAAATCCAGAAGAAGTTGAAGCTTGTGTCTTCATGGAACAATTTTATCCTAGAAGAATGTCTGAAGGATTGGTTGGTCGATAAAGAAGTCAAACAATTCAAAGGAATGCCCAGCTTTTTGGTGTCCATAATTTGGTGGGAAAGGAACTTGAGCATCTTCAGAGACAAAGATATACCCACGAAAGTCACAACTAGCATTATTCTAAAATCGTCCAAACAATTTATGTCCAAACTGAATATTAAGGACCCAAGGTGGCCATCCATGCCCGAACTAGATTTTATGATTCCTTGGGGTTCTTTGACAGGGAATTCCAAGGGAATCCACCAATATGTGGGGTTGGGGTTGTTTTGTATCTCAAACATAACCACTTTATTCATTTTTTATATGTCATCGGGCAAGGAACCAACAACAAAGTCGAATTCATAGCTCTGTGTACTTTGCTAGAAGTTGATTCAATGAAAGGGGTTAAAAAATTACATATCCTTGGGGACTCCAAACTGGTTATTGACTAAGCCAGTAAGAATACCTCAGTCTTTGACATTAGGATAACACCTCTTCTTCATTATATCATGGGTTCCCTTCAGTCCTTCGAATGGTTCTCTTTTTTCCATATTTATAGAGAACTTAATGTCAAAGTTGATGCTCTATCCAAGGAGGCTTTGTCTCTTCCAATGGGAGCCTTGGGTTTTTAGGTGCCCATAGTAAATGTGGAGATTGAAGTAATGGAATTTCAATTTTGATTCAAGAAATGTGGGAATAGGAGTCTTGTCAGGACAATAGTAAGGTAGTATCTATTTTGAGGTGAAAGACTAAATTATTTTTTATGTAACTTGTATGAGGCATTGTTTTTTGGTAGTAATTAGTTTTAAGAATAATAGTTAATAGTGAAGCGGTGCTGCTATAAGCACAAGAGGTATTGATTTTTGGAGACTCATGACATGTATATTCATCACTCTTGAAGACAATTTATTTTTTTAGTAAGAAAAAAAAACAATGGTACATTCACATCGTGTACACAAGATTTGCCCTGGAAATCCTTAAATAGGAAAGCCAACCTAACTTAGAGCCACACATCTCTCTTCTTTGTTGTATTAATTTCACCATTTACAATATAATATTTTAGGTATTCCACAACATCTAAAACCCTGATCTATTAACCCATATTAGATTACAACTCTGGTCCCTCAACTAGAATTAGATTACAATGGGTCGAAAAACCATTAGCCAAAAAGAACAAAATGAACCAAAATGGACATAAAATTTTCTTTCACATGGGGCCACTAACCCTTCGCATCCCCCCAATGAGGGGGGTTTTCAACACACCCCATACCCCCTTTTTGTTAGTACAAGATTATCTCTACGTGCAAAGAGTTCAACACATGTCCAACATGCTACACCTAAATGGTGTTAGTGATATGAGATGTATTATATAAAAATCATGCAACTATGTTAAATATTGTAATTAGAAACCTTTTTTTAATATTTGCAATGTGTGACAAAGTTTTATATGGTTAACAATATTTTATGGTTTATATATATATATATATATATATATATATATATATATATATATATATATATATATATATGGTTGTGCTTAGTAAATTTAATAATATTTTTAATGTTTTACAGTGCTTCCATCCTGTAAGATAGCTAGAGAGGTAGTGGTGGGGCCCGGAGGGCCCATAGTGATAATAGTGGAGGTCATTCAATGTAAGGTGGACTAGGTCCACTATATTATTAAATAATACCCACTATGGTAGCTAGATATAATAAATGGGTAGTTATATTTAATAAATGTAAGAGGACTTTTTAGAAGGTTCTACTTCTAGAAGATTCCTACTCTAGAATGTTCTTAGATGATGGCATCACTATATAAAGGGTTCAAGCAATGTAATGTAACATGAAGATAAGTATTGTACTTGGAGCGGTAGCTCAATAGGAGGATTCCCCCTCGAAGAGGCAAGTGAACAGGAGATGATCCCTTCCATAATAGGATCCATTGTATGGTGTTGCCCTACCTTAAGGGTTTGGTAATAATAAAGTGTGGTTTATTCTATCTTTCTTTGTGGATATATTGTGTATTCAGTATTTGTGGTAATTATATTTGCAGATCTATTTTGGTTCTTAACAATTGGTATCAGATCATATTCCTTGGCAGACCTTGTGGGAAAATATTTTATTTTTGCAGATTTTTTTTTTCGGAGAAGAAAAAAGAGAGTCGTGACATTCCAGAAAGTTTTGGTATATTTTTGTGAATTTAAAAAAAAAACAGGTTGTAGATCTGATTTCCTCTCAGAAAAGCACCCAAGTTGAAAAAACAAATCGTCCGAAATGGAGTCCGGGAAGTCAAGATATTGAAGTTTTAAAATCTGCAATTTTTCATGGTTTTTTCCGTGGATGGCGGCACAATTGTTTTATTTTTGTAGCATCTAGAGGCCGAATTTGCCCCAAAAAATTACAGATCTAAGTTCCTCTCACAATTTCACCCAATTTCAAAAAAAAACCAGCCGAAACAAAGTCTGGGAAGTGAAGTTATGAGCATTCTAAATTCAACAGTTTTTTAGGGTTTTTCCAAAAAAAACTGTGATTTTTTGGTGTAACTTATTGTTCTAATTTTTGGGTTTTTTCATGAAGGTGGTGGGACCAAATAGTTCATAGGGTGCTTAGATGGCTATTTCCTCTCAAACCCTCAAATAAATTCTACAAATTACTGAAGCATT
This sequence comes from Picea engelmannii, assembly GCA_009831015.1. NCBI lineage: Eukaryota > Viridiplantae > Streptophyta > Pinopsida > Pinales > Pinaceae > Picea > Picea engelmannii. The sequence continues at coordinate 25,403 of ML779668.1, forward strand.
CAAATCTCAATTGTATGACACATTGGATGCCAAATTGGATGGCCTCACAAACTACCTCAATGATAGTTTTTGTAGTATTCAAGATTCATTGGATAGCATGCAGGAGAGATTTCTTATGGCAGACATCAGGGATAAATATAATCAATAAATATATGCTTGGTATGATTTTAAGGTTGATTGCAATGATTGGTATATGGATAGTTGTCAGTTCTGGGATCACAACCATTTCCATATTTTATTTGATGACTCTACTCCACCTTTTGTAGAGAACATCAATGTCCCACATTAGGAGCTAGTTACTAGCGTCCAACCTACATATTCTACAATGGTATTTTTCCTTCCAGATTCATCTTTGATCATCTCCCATTATGTGGATGGATATTCTTATTTGGATCCACATGATTGGTGTCAGTATTGGGAGCATCATTTTCAGTTGGTTATTGGGTGCCAATATTTTCCATGTGGGGTTCACATGAGCAATTGGACATGGGACCCTGGTTTACAATGACAGTTGGAATACTTCAGCATGGTGGCTTCTATTTCTCAATGGGACCCTGGTTCTCTAGTCTACTTCAACATTATGCTCCACACTTATCCATGGGACCCTGGTATATGGTTGTACATCAAGCATTGAAGACAACACTTTCATAAGGGGGATGTAATGTAAGGTAGCTAGAGAGGTAGTGGTGGGGCCCAGAGGGCCCATAGTGATAATAGTGGAGGTCATTCAATGTAAGGTGGACTAGGTCCACTATATTATTAAATAAGACCCACTATGGTAGTTAGATTTAACAAATGGGTAGTTAGATTTAATAAATGTAAGAGGACTTCTTAGAAGGTTCTACTTCTAGAAGATTTCTCCTCTAGAATGTTCTTAGGTGATGGTAGCACTATATAAAGGGTTTCAAGCAATGTAATGGGACATGAAGAGAAGTATTGTACTTGGAGTGGTAGATCAATAAGAGGATTCCCCCTTGAAGAGGCAAGTGAACAGGAGAGGATCCATTCCATAATAGGATCCATTGTATGGTGTTGCCCTACCTCAAGGGTTTGGTAATAATAAAGTGTGGTTTCTTCTATCTTTCTTTGTGGATCTATTGTGTATTCATTATTTGTGGTGATTATATTTGTAGATCTATTTTGGTTCTTAACCCATCCAAACAAATGAATTAATAAAAAATTTGTAAGTATTGATTTACAACTCAAATTATATAAATCCAAGGAAGGTAGTGTATTCGACAATGGCCCAGATGTGGGTTCTTGAATGGTACAACTATCCTCTACTCTTGATGCTTCTCGCACTCATTTCAATGGACACATGGCTCTTGCTCCTCCTTCACCCCATGTGAATTAAAATCATGCATTGCTCAAGGCCCCAAGCATTTACTTAGCCTGTTGTTACAACCCAATGCTAGGTGCGACAAGGTACAATGACGTTGAGTCTAGATTTGTAGATAGTGTGGGTATTGATTTCCTAGGGAATTCTCTATTTTCACCCTAGAATCCTCCACTATCGGCTCCCTTGGTATAGACTAGGGCCTACACTCATGCTCGGCGTAATTCTCCTCGACACACAGAGCTCCTCTTGCTGGTAATGTTTTGCCAACTCTATCACCCCGACCCTTCTCTCCTCTTAGTCCTTCGGGGAAGCTACAAACTCAACAAAGTGTCGTGGCCAACACCTCGTCTTCATCACAAGATGCTCATGGTTCCTGCAATTCCTAGATGCACATGTGATACCTCCCGTCTGGGGTGGGCAGGTCATGGCGGCGGAGCGACTAATGCTCATCTTCAGCCTGTCGTGGTCAGTCGATAGGGATACGATTGTTTGGTCTTGAGCTCAATCCAACAACTGCTAGATTAATGAGAAGAGGAAATGACTAGCTTCCATCCAACTACTCAATGACCCAAAGACGATGAAGGATCTATTGGGCAGTTAAAAATCTTCTAGCTTGATCCCTTCTCAGTCTTTTGGGTATGTTTGATCAGAGTCCCTCCAATTCCCCACGTTCTCCTAGAGTCCATTCACCGTCCTCAGATGACCAACACAACTGTCTAGCCCCTTCAGATCCTAAAGGAAATCAATCAACAAAGGCTCATTCAAGCAGGCAGGGTGCCCAAGCTAGTGAAGTTCAGAATTCCCCCCCATGCAGAAAGTCCAACACAACAATTTTCCTCCCCCATCCTCCTTCACCAAAATCATGGGATTGCCCACCAAGGAAGCACACTTTAGCTCCACCAGTTCCTATAGAGACAACGAATTCGTTGGATGCCTAGTGGTTGAAGAAATCCCTCGTGGGGGTCTACTTGGTTAATTTTCTTGCTCTTGTCAATTTTCAGGTCTTTTACTTTTATTTAGTTCTAGTTTTTAAGACAATATTAAGTACTACAAAGACTCCTGGTTTCATTTTTGATATCTTGGTTTCCCTCTATGGGTAGGCCATTTTTCCAAGTTTTTCTCACCTGGTTTCCCAGTAAGGGCAGGCTCGGTCTTTAGAACTTTTAGTCTTTCTCTCTAGATGACTCTTTCACCTCCCTCTCAGTTCATCCCAGTTCTCTTGAATGTACCACTACTGTATTTTTAATGGAATAATTCGGGAATTTACAAAAAAAAAATGTATTCGACAATGAAAATATTTATGTTATTACAAATGCTTATACTTATGAAGACATGAATGACAAATACTTGGAGATGTTGTGTAACCCATTTTAAAGCTATGAATGATGTAAATTAAATGTGATTAAAAATTAAGTGCGGATTTGGGGTTTTTTAAATGCAAAATCTAGTTCCAAATATGCAATATTGGATTACAAAATTGCAAAATTGGATTCAACATTTACATTTCCAAAATCGAAATTTATGGAATTAAAATTTCTAAAGTGCAACATTCAATTCTGAATATGCTAATATTAGATTCCAAAAATACAAAATCAATTTTTGAAAATGAAAATATCAAATCCAATTTTAAAATTTTGAAATTCAATATTAACACATTTAGAATCAGATATCACACTTTAAAAATCTCTACTTTAAATTTTTACTTTAAATTTTTAAAACATTAATTTTGACATATCTTAATCAAAATTTGATCAAAAACCAATTTAATATATTCTAAAATACTACCAAAATTCTTTATATGCATTCTTGATATGGATTGCATAAATATGCATGATCAACTTTTAGAAGTACATCATTAATATCGAATGGGCACTAATTATTCTCTAAACATAAAACTTATTTATAAGCATCTATTGGTGAGAACGGAGGGTGGTCAAATGTGCTTATGTAATATTTGCCATACTAATAGATGAGTCAAAAGTGCGAACCACTTACAATATTTTATATTTTAATTTATTATCGACTATTTCTTCATACGTTTATACCACATTATTTTTAAACATAGTTATGTATGTATTATTAAATTACTTTTTATATTATTATTTTTTTAATTTACATTATATTATATATTTTAATCTTAGAAGAATTTTATAACTTAGAATTTTAAAATTAAAGGAAATACGTCTTATCCTATTTTTTCTTATAGAGATAAGCCTTTCCTCATCGATAGCACAACTATGACTAGATACTTAATGTATAAGAACATGTTAAAAAACATGAAAGACAAGAGGTTTCTTAAACTTTCTTCAAACTTTAGTTGTAACCACCTTCAACTCAAGCGCGGATGGTATAAAGATGGATAGTCTTGGTTAAGCCACTGTGGAATCATGGAAGAGACCATTTTGCAGAATAAAGATACTATTAAAAATATTATTAAATCAAAATTTAAGGAGAAAATGTGGTGTGATAAAGAGTTAGAGGAAAAAAGAAAATTAAGATATTATAAGGAGGTAATCAACCTCATCTAGAAGATCAAAATTTTCTCTATCTTTTGACAAGCGTAAAGAAAAAAATATGCATTGCTAAGGTAAGAACAAATTCTCATGAGTTCTAGAGTGAAACTGGGCATTGGTCAATTCCTAAAATGTCTTGGGATGAAAGAGTGTGTCACATTTGTGACACTAAGAGAGGTGAAGATGAAAAGCACTTTCTCTTAAATTGTCTAGCCTATACTTAGATTATATCTCAATTTCAAAATATTTGTCACACTACCAACCTTTCTAACTTTTTAACTCAACAAAATTATGGTAATCTTGGAAAGCTTCTCTTCATATTTTTCGAACACAAAAACAAAATTGTAAAAAATTGCAAATAAATATTCTCTTAAGATTTAATAAACCAATTCAATCTTAATAAACATTAATCGTCATCATCATATAAAAATATAATTTTATTTTTTTATTAATTACTTTTTATTTCTTAATAAATTTTATTATTTAAATAAAATAAAACATTTTTAAATTATAAATTTAAAATCTTATTACCATTTTTTAATCAAAACCTCATTATGTGATAATCTCATTAGAAATTTCACATAACTCAACACCCCAAGAAAAAAATGTTCACCTTAAATACGTCATGGTCCATGTTTCACAACCAAGCTTCAAATTGGATATTATACTATGGTTAAGATAGAATCAACGTGGATTGTTATTATGATGAAATAGAATTCAAATTGGATATTATATATGGTTAAGATAGAATCAACGTGGATTGTTATTATGATGAAATAGAATGGATGCCATGGTGTGACATTTGGGCATCTCCTCTCATGTGAGATCTTAGCATTTTGATAACAATGTTGTGATATAAGTGACATTTTGTCATTTCTTCTCATGTGACATTTTACCATCTTAACAAGAGGTTAATGAAGGTGTGATATCTTGTATTCTCTTTTAATGTGACATCTTGGTATTTTGATGAGAGCTGAACAATAATGTGACATATTGGTAAGAGTGTGATATATCGTGTGACATATTGGCATCTCGATAAAAGGTGAACAACAATGTGACGTGACATCTTGGCATATTTTCTCATGTGACATTTTGGCATCTTGACAGGATGGTGTGATATTTTGACATTAGATGCCATGAATGTTGTGAAGTGGAAATGAGTGTTTTGGATATGTGAATGTTATTTAATCGGACAAGGTTGCAAGAGGACAAGGTTGCAAGAGCTATCATAAGTAAATGTTATTTATTTTTTGAGTGATACTTATGTAAATGAATATAATAAATATCAATTATTTCGTGTCGAGATAGTGGATGTAAAATATTGATAAATTTAAAACAATGTTGTGTGTGAATGAAGATAGAAATTTGTTGGTAGAATTATTGGTTTATTTTAATTTACGAAGAGGTTAGTGATTATTTGTATTATTAATGATGGGAAATGGCATCTTACCATAACAATGATGTGGTATGACATTAATATTTTATGATATTAACAGTATAGAGGTTGTGGAACATTATTCCATGTAGAAGTGGATAATGTATGTCACCTATCTTCATTCTTTATACATTTGCCATTAACTTGTTTTCTTACATAATATATGAAGAATATGATTTTTTTATAATCATCAATTTTATTATGAATGTAAGTAATATTTTTTTATGTAGTATTTTATTAGTACCACTTAATTTATAAGTAATTAACCTCAAGCCAAACTAACAAACCCATTTCCTCTTGTTAACCAAATCTACAAGTTGAGATGTTCTTAGGATGGGTGGTGCCTCACAAGGTATTCATGAAGTTTTCCATCAACGTGAAAGAAAAACAACAACAAAAAAAAAATGAAAATGTTGAACCTAGTTATTTAGTTTAATTGGTTTGGTTTTTTAGTTTGAATGTTTAATAAATTCATGTATTAATCATGCTCGAATTCTCACTACTCTTAAAATCTTGTAGAGATATGAGATATGTATTTAATGTGGTCCATAAATGCATTATTATGTAGTGCATAAATTTATAAAAAGAGTTGCACTAATAACATTATTTTTAGAAAATGAAAAATTGTGAAATTATAAATAAAATTGAAAAACTAAAAATATGAAAATTTAAATTAAGATATAGAAAAGAAATTATCTAATCTCATTTATAGTATAAAAGGTATAGTTAATTTAAGGAAAATTTGAAAATTTCATAAATAAACTAATATCACTAAGTTTTATGAATATCGCTAAGTTCTTAACTAATCAATCTCGACCCAAACGAATTATAGTTATGTTTTACTTGTCCTGTATTTCTTCACCATTAATGTGTATTTATTGTTTATTGTTTTCATCGGCTTAGTGACCCTTTGGGTCTTGCCCCCCCCCCCTCTGCTATTTATTACTACTTTAGGAAACTGAACTCTTGTCAATCCTTTTATTGGTGAGAGTTTAGTGTATTACAGGTGGTCGTTAATGGGAACCTTCCACCGTAATGAAGTGGAAAGAAACGTCATGGAACTTATGAGCGTCGATGACGAGGTGTCTTGGGATCAAGTGGGAATTTATGCTAAGGCAGGCGGCTTGGGGATTGGGCCCAAGGTTTTACCACCTAACACATTTATGTCGTCCTTTACTATAGGGTTCCCTGGTATCCTTTTGACTAATCCTTCATCTAGCTCCCTAGTAGCGCCTGCTGCAACTTTTTTTCCTAGCAATCCTATGTTTGGCCCACAGTCTATTAGTGTCCCCCCAACTGTTTCTAAAGGGGTGCTTTCCCGGGAGGGACATAGAACTTCCCACAGACAACCGCATCCTAATACCATTCGGTGAAAGGCTTGGAAAGAGAATAGGAAGACAAAATGAATGGTATTAGGATCAAATGTGGATATAGAAGACACATGCAGGATGGCCCTCTGCAAGCTGGTGGGTAGAATTTCCTATATATACCTCAATATGGACCCTGTGGAGGAATGGGTTGAAAAAACTGGTTGTCTCTCTTGGGTTACGAACTAGAAGTTCTCTATCCTACCAACAGGTGGCTAGGTTCTTTGTGCAGGTCTCCGGAGGATGCGACCCTTTTACTGAGCTCTATTTGGGTTTTTGGTGGAAGCAGCCTGATGCTCAAACGTTGGCAGGTTGATTTTAACCCAACAACTGAGCATTTCCAACTTCGACATTTGTGGGTACTTCTACCTGGTCTTCCGTTACATTTGTGGAATGAAGGGGCCCTGTGGGCTATTGGTGATACTCTTGGTAAATTCATTTTTATGGAGTCTAACTTACTTACTGACTCAGTGTGGAAGATGGGAAGAATACTAGTGGATATGGATATCCACTGTGGGCTACCTGAGTCCATTGATATAAAATGGCGTGGATGAAGAATAGTCCAGTCGATTGACTATCTTGGGATACCTTTCTGGTGCAACATTTTCTGCCAAACGGGTCATCTTCATCATCACTGTGTTGGTAAGGAAGCTGAGGAAATCTCTGAGAATACTGAACTTCAAAGGGACCCACCTGACTATATGGATGAAGCAGATTCTCTGGGGTGCGATAATCTTCATACTGGAGATACCTCATTACAATAACAGGAGTGTCGGTTGATGCTAACTGGTAAGTTACAAAGTCTATGCCCCTCTTTATTTTCATCTTTGTCTCACTGGGAGAAGGAGGCATTAAATAATTATAATTGGATTCTTTCCACAACTACTTTTTTCGTGAAGTCCTGATAAGGATAAGGATCATACAGACCCTTTACCACCGAGTTCTTTTAGATGTCTTATTCCTGGTGCTCCCATGGTCATTCCTACTGTTAGCTTTCCTCCTATGGTGTTGACCTATGGGGTCTCCCAGCCTTCGGTTGTTTCCCAAATTTTTACCTAGTCACAACCCCTTTCACCAGATAGGCCTTTACGGTCCCCTTCTCCACCTTTGGACCCTCAATTAAACTCTCTGATAGAACCGGGTTTCAGAGAGGCTGAGGAGGAAGACTCCACTCTCAATGTTGTTCTTGATTCTTTGATACCCTATATCAAAGACACAAATGATAATTTTTTGTTGTCAACCTACCTAGGCAAAGCCATCTTTGAACCCACATTGGGCATGGGATCCTCAACTCCTCTCAGGATTCCAGGAGTGGAGGGTAAAGAATTTGCATGGTCTTGGGGAATTGACATTTAACATCTGCCCATAAAGATGAGAAGTTTATGGGAAAAACTAGTGGGTCTCTCTAAACAGTCCGATGACACAGTCCTATCCTCCACTGATATTTGGGATATTAGAGAAATGAAAGACCTGGCGTGGGCTAAGTGATGTTATTTCTCTCATTAAATATTAGAGGGATAGGAGGCACCCTCAAAGCTTCCTCAGTTCGTAGGCTCTTGGATCGTACTTGCCCTGACATTGTCTTTCTTTAAGAGACCCTTTCTCTTGAGCAGAAGGCTAGAGACTTTATGCACCATCTCCATCCCACATGGGTTTCTAGTGTTGTTAATTCAGCTGGCAATTCGGGTGGTTTACTAGTGACATGGGACCCTAATTTGTATGATATAGTTCATTTTCTTACAATCAGAGGTATTTTGTTAACAAGAAAGTGTGTTATCAACCAAAAGGAGATCACTCTACTAAATGTTTATGGGCCGTATCTAGATCATAATTTTTTCTAGAGCTCATTGGCAGATAGTGCCATCTTATCCATCAACAATTTGATTATTTATGGCGACCTAAATATCATTATATCCTTGGATGAGAATTGAGTTGGCTCCTTCGCTCCTGGTTTGACAGAGGATTACTACAAAGATTTATTTCTTTCAAAGAATATTATCAATGTTAAGTTGATCAAAGTGGTTCCTACGTGGCAGAATAGTCGGTTTGGTGAAGAAGCCATAGCGAGACATCTTGACAGGTGTATGGTTTCAGATTGGTGACAGTTGGATTGTCCAGGTCATGGGTGGAATATCCTTATATCTCAGATCATGCCCCCATCCTATTACAACTGGAAATTCCTCCTATATACAAGGCGTACCCTTTTAAATTAAATGCTAGTTGGTTGTAGGATAATGATTATGTGGCATTGGTTCATAAAGGTTGGGAAGATCCACGTTTTCTCACGGAAGGTGATAAACAATGCAGACTAGTTTGGAAGTTAAAGGAACTAAAGTGTCAAACATAAATATGGGTTAAAGAAGTAAAGGCGAGAGAGAAGGCACTTTGGGAGAACCTAGAAGCTGAGATAAAAGAGAATTTGATGAAAATAATCAGGGATCCCACAAGGCGAGAGGAGGATCATATTCTTCGGGAGATGGAATGTAAAAGGAACAAAATATTACGCGAGGAGGGGGAGTCTTGGAGAATTCATAGCAGGGCGATTTGGATCAGAAGTGGCGACAATAATACTAAATTTTTCCATAAGGTGGTCAGTCACAACAGGAATCAGAAACATGTTTGGGAAATCAAGGATGGAAATGGAATCCTCCTTACTGATCAGGGAGCGATAAGGGCAGAAGCGGTTGGCTACTATAAGAATTTATTTGAGGCCTAGTCAAAAATTAATATAACCGATCAAATCAAGATTTCTAGCCTTTATCCCAGGATGGTTAGTGAGGAGGAAGAGGGCCCCCTATACAACCCTGTCACATTGGAGGAATTAAAATCTGTGCAGCTACACTTCAAAAAAGAGAAGAGCCCAGACCCAGATGGATGGATAACAAAATTCTTTACTTTCTTTTTTGATCTGGTAGGGGAAGACCTCCTTGACATGGTGGAGGATTCGAGGAGGAAAGGAAATATAAGTGGAGGACTAAATTTAACTTTCCTGGATCTTATTCCGAAGGAAAACAAATGTGCTACATTCGATGATTTCTATTCAATCTATTTATGCAATCTATGTTATAAGGTGATATCCAAAGTTATAGAAAATTAGATCAAATTGATCCTTTCGAGTTTCCTCTCAGCTGAACAACTGGGCTTTCTTCAGGGTATAAGGATACAAGATGCAATAGGTACGCCGCATGAGAGTCTGCACAGTATAAAATAAAATAAAATAAAAATAAAAATTGGTGATGAAACTTGACTTGAATAAATCCTATGATTGCACAGACTGGGATTACTTAAGATTGACTTTAATTACAGTAGGTTTCAGTATTCAGCTGACAAATTGAATCATGAGTTGTGTTACAAATTCTACCTTTGTTGTGTTGTTCAGTGGAGAGGCGAATTTTTTTTTCAAAAGTGGTAGGGGGCTTTGCCAAGGCTTCCCAATATCTTCGTTATTGTTTATATTGGTTATGGAGGGGCTCAGTCTAATGTTAAAAAGTAGCATTTCTGAGGGCACAATAACATGTATAAAAGTCTCCAAAAGGATCAAGATTGTGCACTTATTGTTTGTAGACGATGTCCTTATTATGAAAAAGTAAAATATTAATGAATGGAGAGAGGTCACAAACATTTTTAAGATATTTTGTTTTGCCTTGGGTTTAAGGATAAATAATTCTAAAACTACAATCCATTATGGGGGTTTATCGGAGACAAAATTAATTCCTTTAAAGGAGCTCCTTCCTTTTTCCTTTGTGGAGCTGGCGACTAGATTTAAATATCTAGGCTACTACTTAAATACTGGGGCCACGAAGAATGAATATTGGTTATGGCTAGTGACCAAGATGGAAAAAAAGATCGGCCTTTGGTGTAATAAGTGGCTTTCTTTAGGTGGTCATTTTGTATTGGTGAAAGCGGTGTTGGAAAGACAACATGTTTGTTGGATGTATCTAGAGATCATCTTGCGCTTGATCCTAAATAAAATTCGAAAGTTGATGTTTGATTTTATCTAGAGTGGGAACAAGACTAATCAACAGTTCCACCTCTAACGATGGGACATTTTGTCCAGACCCAAGAAGTGTGGAGGATGGGGTCTATGAAACCTCCCACTTTTTAACTCAGCTTTACTAGTAAATACTCTTTGGAGAGTATTGACACAGAATGGTTTATGGCACAGAGTTTTAATGGATAAATACTTATATAATTCAACTGTGATCAATTGGTTTAGACAAGATTCCCACAAGAAACTAGCAGTGTCCATAATTTGGCACAGTCTCATTAGTAATATTAAATTGATTCTTCATTGGTTGAGTTGGTGCCCAGGCTCGGGTCATTTAATCACTATAAGTAGGGACCGAATAATTGGAATGGGAGACAGGTCATTTCTCTCGGAGCTACTGATATCTCACCTAAATGATAATAGAATTTTAGTTCTGGAACAAGTAAAAGATCCCAATAATGCGGACTCCATATTAGAGGCTTGGATTAGCATTGAGTTTCTGGGTATTAGCAAAAGACTAGCAACAGAGTGGGAGAAGTATCTAAGGATGCTCTTGGGCACAGGCATTACCATCCAGGATTCAACAGAAACCCTTGTATGGATTGGGGGGGATTCATCTAGGAATATGACAGTAAAGAACGTGTATAATGCACTCATTTCAATGTTGGACTACCCGATCGGAGGAGGATGGAAGTTAAACTTGTGGAAGTGGAACATCCAATTAAAAATTAAATTGTTTGTCTAGTTGGTTGGGCATAATAAGGTGTTGACCTAGGATACTCTACAAAAAAAAGGATGGGAGGGTCTGGGGGTATGCTATCTCTGTAAGCTCAATGTTGAAGACATCGACCACTTTCTCATCTGTTGCACCTTCACAAAGGTAGTCTGGGCTAGATTAAACACTCTCTATCAATTAAAAATAAACTGGGAAGGCACTGCAGTATCTGATTTTTTTTCCACCTAGTCAAAGGATAAAACAGTTCCAATCGGTCTAGCGGCTCTCACTTATTGGCATTTATGGATAGAGAGGAAAAAATCTTTATTTGAGGAGAGGCCCCCTCACATCTGGCAATGGTCCATAGGATTTCTGGGTCTTTTTCTTGGCACCCTCCTTCCATTAAATATGTTCCCAACCGGGTGTGCTCAATTACTCACAAAAATGGCTTTTCAATTGCATGCTTTGATGGAGCGGCTTTATCCAATGGTAGTTGTTGCGGAGCTGGAGGTATCATCGAAACTCTAGGATCGAATATTATTAAATGGCATATCAATTGCAGGCCTAGCACAAATACAAAGGCAAAGCTCATGGGCTTATGGGCTACCCTTACTCTGGCTACCCTATGGCTATCCAAAAAATCCAGATCCTGGGGGATTCAAAGGTAATTATAGATTGGATAAATCACAAAGGTAATCTTGAGGCGGTGGACATCGAAGGTTGGAAGTAAAAGACTAGGGATCTTGCAATTTATTTCCAGGATATGAGCTTCCATCATATTTTCAGGGTTTTCAATAAATAGGCCGATATATTATCAAAAAGGGCACTTTAGGAACCGGAAGGTAGATTATCCTTCTATCAATGGAGTAATGGGGTTGATGGTCCTCATACTCATTTAGACATCTTTGAAGTATCCTATGGGTGATGAGCTTTGTTTATTGTTCCAGTTTTGTAGAGGAATTTTCTCTTTTATGTTTGAGTTTTATTTCTCTTTATGTTCTTTGTTTTTGTCTTTTTAAAGCGTAATAGTAGCTTGTCTAACACATGGTACTGTTTTGTAATTCTCCAAACTAAGTGATCCTGATATATATTTAAAAGATCAACTTTGATGATATAAATGAAATTATACCTTAATATAATTTCGAAATAATTTTCTATTTGAAAAAAACCGGACCCAAATTAACAAACCCTTTCTTTTAATCAACAAAATCTTAGATTTTGTTGATTAAAGATATTCGCTAAGTTTTCCATGAACACGTAGAGAAGGGAAACAACCCTTAAAAATAAAATGAGAATATTAAGCCTATTTTTTTATGAATGCGATCGAAGGGTCATGTGAGAAAATTAGAGAATTGATAAATAAAAAATATGGATCTTAGATTTTGTTGATTAAAGATATTCGCTAAGTTTTCCATGAACATGTAGAGAAGGGAAACAACCCTTAAAAATAAAATGAGAATATTAAGCGTATTTTTTTTTATGAATGCGATCGAAGGGTCATGTGAGAAAATTAGAGAGTTGATAAATAAAAAATATGGATGGTTTATACATATAGGTTAAAATTTATATATATTTTAAGGTTTTCTTATGGCGGATTAATTTTTTAAATAAATTTTATTGTTATTTTATGTTTTTTTAATGATTACTATTTATCTTAAAAGGAGGTTGCAATTGTAATGTATAGTGAATTTATATAAAGTAAAGTTGAAATGTTTAATATCAAGGTTTTAAAAGGACTTAAAATTTCAAAGTGACTATCTATTATTTGAGTGGTTTGTACTAGTTGAGTAGTTGTTACATTTGTGGTAACATAATTGTAAAATTTGCTAGTATAAAATCTAATAAATTGAGTTAATAATTAAATTATCTTATAAAATCTAATAAATTGAGTTAATAATTAAATTATTTTAAAATGCATAATAAGACTTGGACTTAAATTAAAGTATATTTACTAGGGGTTTCATGTTTGATGTCATTTAAAGGTTGAATTTCAATGTTGCATTTTCGTTTGTCATGTTTCTTCTCACTTGCTAGATCATTTCTTCATCCTTGACTATTTTTCTAATAGAATCGATAGAAATCTTAGAGAGAGAAACCAGAGAATCTGAGCTCCTAGCAAGACCTAAAACTAATTCATAAAGTATCTTGAAGTCTTCTTCTAATTTCTCTATTTACTTGCTTTGATGAGCCACTGCTTATGATAACTCGACATTCTTATATCTCTCATATTCAATTTGACTTTTTGTTATATTTCTATAATGAGAAAGTTGTAGATTCTCAATATGGTGCACACTGTTCTTTTGAACTCAATGCAAGTTTGAAATTTCACAAGGGATACTGTTATGAACCAAGCACCTTGAAAATGACAAAAAGTCAATAATTACAGTCCACTTCGAGGGGGAGACCTCTGTTTACAATATATCCAATTCACAAGAAAAAATATGATGATCCTTAGAGAAGGTCTCCTTGGTGTATATATATATATATATGAGACAAAGAGTACAATTATAATGAAAGGGTACAATGAAATTTTCTAGCCGACCTACTAATATAACAAATAAACTAATAATGAATGCTTATTAGAGCCTTAACATAGTCCCCTTCTTTAAAAAAAAAGTTCCCTCAAAGCTTCTAATTGATGGTGTTTCTGCATGAACTGCTCATTTTTCCATGTAGCTTCTTCTAGTCTCATACTCTTCCACTTGATTAGGTACTCCATAATGGTTCTATTCCAAAGATATAGAGAACATTGATCGGTAACTTTTTCTAGTTCAAGAATCAACTTCCCTTCTTCATCTAATTCTAGAAGTTCTATTTTCACTTGCATAGTTTGTCCCAAAACCATTTTTAGGAAAGATACATGAAAAACCTTATGAATGTGAGAAGAAGGAAAATCTAACTCATACACCACTTGTCCAATCCCATGAATAATCTTGTAGGGTCCATAAAATTTTGGATTTAATTTCTTATTCTTCTTTTTCTTGAATGTGTATTGCATATAAAGTTGAAGTCTCAAAAATACCCAACCACCCTCCTCAAATTGTCTTTCACTTCGATGTTGATCTACTTTTTGTTTCATCCTGTTTTGGACCATTTGAAGGTTTTCCTTAAGAATTATCAAACTCTCTTTAGTATTCTCCATATGTGACTCTTTTTCCTATACTTTGGACTTATCTTGCAAAAAGTATGAGATACTAGGAGTTGGATATCCATAAAGGGCCTCAAATGGGGACCTTTTAGTGTATGTTGGATATGTAGTATCGTGTCACCCTTCTGCCAAAGGAATCCACTACATTCATTGAGATTTCTTGTCTAAATAATAACATCATAGATAATCCTCTAAAACTTTGTTAATAGTTTATGTTTGACCATCTATTTGTGGATGATATGTTGAACTCATATCCAGTGTTGTTCCACTCATCTTCCATAATTCTTTCCAAAACTTTCCTGTGAATTTTGGATCTTTGTCACTTACTATTACTTTAGGAAGATTATGAAGTTTATGAATCTCCTTAATGAACACTTCTACCACTTAGCTTGTTGTATACGTACTTTGAATTCCACAAAAATGTGCATATTCTGTGAGTCTCTCAACGACCACAAAAATGGTATCCTTACCTTCATATTTTGGTAACCCTATCATGAAATCCATTGATATCTCTTCCCATATTTGATTAGGTATGTATAATGGATGAAGTAACCCTAGAGATTTTATTGTATCTTCTTTATTTCTTTGGAAAACGTAACATTCTCTTGCAAAGTTTTGAATATATTTCTTCATTCCTTCCCAAGAGAAATCCGCTTTGATCCTTTGATATGTTTTAAGGAACCCTACATGTCATGTCATCAGAGAGTCATGGGACTCCCTTAATATTTTTTATTTCAACTTTGATTTAGGAAATAAAAATATTCTACCCTTGTACAAAAGTATATCTCCCTTCCACTACCAATGTTCCATAGAGTTCATCCCTTCCTTTATACATTGTAGTTTTTGTTTAATATTGTTGTCATTTTTCCATTCATGGCGAGCTTCTTCTAGCCACACAAGAATATAATATAAGATTGAGACTTATATCTAGAAAGAGTGTTTGCTACTACATTGTCCTTCCTCTTTTTGTAGATTGTTTCAAAATCAAACCCTTTAATTTTTGCTTCCAATTTTTTTTTATCTTCTGATGACAATCTTTTCTTCAAAAGTACTTTAGGCTATCATCGTCTATCTTGACTTTAAAGTCTCTCCCAATGCGATATTGTCACCATTTGTTATTGCATGTAAAATTACTTCCATTTCTTTTTCATATGTAGATTTCACCAAATCTTTTCCCTTGAATTATTTGTTTCAAAATCCAATGGTCTCCCTTCTTGTGTTGATACTTCTCCCATTCCTAGTCTTGATGCATCACACTCCACTATGATTTTTTTACCAAAACTAGGTGTTTCCAATACTGTTGTAGAATACATGGCATCCTTTAATAAAGATAATTCCAAAGTAGTCTTATCATTCCATAGGAAATCATTTTTATTTAAGAGAGATGTGAGTGGGCATGCAATGTGTGCATAATTCTTAACAAATTTTCAATAATATATTGTAAGACCCAAAAATCCTCTACGACTCTTGATGTTCTTAAGAGAAGGGCATTTTTTAATAGCTTATATCATTTGAGGGTCCACCTTAACTCCTTCCCTTGAAATAATATGACCCAAATATTCTACTTCTTGTTTCCCAAAAGAACATTTGGATCTTTTTACATACAATTGATTGTTCTTAAGAATTCACAAGACTTTATCCACATGTTTAATGTGGTATTCCCATGATTTTTTATAGATAAGTATATCATCAAACAAAACCAACACAGACTTTATAATATGGGGTAAAAAAAAATTGTTCATAAGACTTTGAAAAGTCAAAGGAGCATTAGTCAACCCAAGAGGCATGGCCAAGAACTCATAGTGCCCATCATGAGTTCTAATTTATTTTTGGAAATGTCATATTTTCTTAATCTAATATGGTAGTGTCTTGATTTAATATCTATATTTGTAAAATAATCCACTCCATGAAGAACATTTAACATATCATCAATATTTGTAATAGTGAATTTATCCTTTATGGTGATTTTGTTTAAATCTCTATAATCATGACACGTCCTCTAAGAATTATTTTTTATTCTCACCATCACTACTGGAGCTAAAAATAAATTCCTTCTTGGTTGAATAATACATGAATCCATCATATCTTGTATTATTTTCTCAATCTCCCATTTTTGGTTGATGAGGATATCTATAAGGCCTTTTATTAGGAGTACTTCCTAGTATTAGTTCGATTTGATGTTCATGATCTCTCGATGGAGGTATACCTTTAGGAATTTCTTGGCAGACCCTATATTTCTTTTCCAATGTGCATCTTTATTCCTTTGGAACATTTTCATCTTCATGTTTAACTTCCATAGTAGAATAAATTTTAACCACAACTCCCTTGCTACCCTTTTTAGGAGCTTTTCCATTCTCTCAAAGATGATGAATTGAGAAGGTTCATATGTTAACCCTTTGAGTTCTTATTGAATTCCTTCCAATTCAAATCTCATGAATAATTCGTTATAGTTTGTAGAAATTGTACCCAATGTTCTCAACCATTGAATCCCTAGAAAAACATCTACACCTTCCATGGGAATGACATGCATTGAAATTTCTAAATTAATTATATTCTCCCATACTTAGTTTAATGTTGTGGTATTTTCCCACATAATCAATACTCCCTCCATTAGGAACCAAAACTTGAAAATTTGTCATTGGATATACAAAACAATTGAGGTGCTCTGCTAATATTTTATCATTGAAGTTATGGGTACTGCTCAAGTCAATAAGCAATATAACTTTTCGCTTCTTAATATAACCTACAATATTTAAGGTTTGAGGTGCTTACAACACTTCTAATGCATGAACAAATATTTTGCACATGTCTGAATCAATGTTGTGCACAATTCCAGCATCCATTTCCTGCTCTTTTAAGTTGATAAGTTATTCTGCATTTCTTTATGTATATTCCACCACTTCCTCTTCATCATTATTTTCCAAGGTGAAAATTTTTGTTTCTTGACATTTATTCCCTTTTGACCATTTATTGTTACTACCAAAGTATATTCCTTTTTCTCTTATTTCCTCCATATCCTTTTCTGATATTCCACAAGAAATACATCATAAAATATAATGAGTCAAAATCTAAAAACATTTCCATATGAACTTCACTGTGCCAACTTAGGATTCTAAAAAATTTAGAGTCTGAAACTTTATCATGCCAACTCAGGATTTTGAAAATTTCATAGTCTGGAACTTCATTGAAAAAACATTACACTGAAAATTCCAAGATAATTGATTTCAGGATTAGTCATAAACCGTGTCTTCCATGGACTATATCTCCAAACGTGTAATGAACCATAAACTAAAATTTTGACCACCTATACTATGGAATTTCTCCTCAACCTCCAAAAAAATTAATTATTTGAAACTTCCCAAAAAATAAGTCATAGTGAAAATTCCAAGATGACTCATTTAAAACTGATCTCGAGATGAGTCAAAAACCTTATATTCCATAGGTTTTATCTCTGAAATTATAATGAAATAGAAATTGAAAATTTTAATGCACATATTTTGATATGTCTCATGAGTACCCTCCAAATGTGATGTCTAAAGTGTCCCAGAAACAAATTTATAGTGAAAATTCCATGAGGACTCACTTGAAGAAGCAAAAACCTAGGATCGATGCTCTTGATACCAAATGTTATGAGTGCCTTGAAAATGATAAAAAGTAATCAACCTGTAATCAA
>ML779668.1:60121-71667 GCA_009831015.1 Picea engelmannii
TGTGAGCATTGAGAAGTTCTCTTGTGTAGAGGATCCATGGGCATTGCTGCCCTGGATTTTTGACTATGTAACCCTATAACCCCCTGTATGCAAAGAAAAAAACAAGTGGGATAATGTTGGGTATGTGTTATATTCTTTGCACGAGTAGTAGTGTCATGTATTTAGGTGGTTTTTTTGGCACATGGTTTTTGCCGATGGTTTTCTATTTCCAGTTAATGAATTAGGGTTTTGGACTAATCCAGGTCATTGGGTTAGGGTTTTGGATGTCGCTGGCTCCTATATGTATAATGTATTGTAAACAATGTAACACAATGTATGAATATAATATATGTTGGTTTTCCCAGTTTGGGTTTCCAGGGGAAAAATCTCTGTGCAATGTTTGTATTTGCCATTGTATTTTTTTTGTTCTTTTCTGAATATCTGTTTACAGCAGACATTGTACAAGGTTAGAATTTACAAGTCTTAGGGTCATCATACTTGATCTTGTCACCGATAGAAGGTGGAAATCCACTTAGATATCTCTGAATCTTGATAGTCTCTTCCTTTATGAATGGAACATACTTCAACAATTCCAAAAATATTCTCTCGTATTCATCAATGGTTAGGCTGCCCAGTTTGAGTTCAAAGAACTCCATCTTTCTATCATAATATATTTTATTCAAATATTTCTTCTCGAAATACCCCTTGAATTCCTTCCAAGTGATATCCTTCTCCCTAATGTGTTGCACCTGCACAAGCTGATCCCACCACATTGATGCTTTTCCTTTCAATTGATACATCACAATTATTCCTTCTACATGAGAGGAATAATTCTACAGTTGGAAATGTTTCATCATGCCAAGCAACCATGTTTCTGCATCTTCCTCCTTCTTGTGTTCTCCATTGAACGTGGGAGGCTTAATATTATTCATTTTGCCTTTCAGTTCATCCACTCTAGACCTCCTATGCTTTTTGGTAGGAGATGGGCTTGAAATACTGTGTGCTTCCTTACTGGAATGCTTCAGGGAGTGACGATGATGTCTTCTAACACTCATCGATCATCTTTTCCTCTCAGGGGTCCTGCGACTCCCTGTTTTGCTTGAGTCACTCTCCTTTTCCAATCTCTTTTCGATCCTATCTAGGCTCTACATCAACTTCAAGTTGAATTCTCCCTGTTTATACCTGTCTTTCATGAGTTTTCATCTATCAGCTCAGTGATCCTGGACATCCTTCTGTAATCTTTCAATGATTTTCATCATATTCCCTTCCTTATCCATCTCTTTTCCGTGTCCATTGGAGTTCGTTCCTTCAACTCCCAAGGAAACCTTCATTCCTTCTCTTTCATTCTCTGGCCTGGAAGTAATCCACGCCTCTTCCATTTATTTACACTCTGAGGCAATTCTAATCAGTTCTAGCACTCGCCACTCTTCTACAATTACAATGTGCAGACAACCAAAATTTGTCAGGCTATCATTCCTTAACAAATTCCACACACATAATTCATAAGACGAATCAGAAACGTTTAGTTTTCATGAATTTTTGGAGCTCTGCTCGACTCTATAAATTTTGAGCGATATCCCTCTCTTCCTCAGTCCCCAACCCATGTGATCATGGAATTTTACCAAAGGCTAGACAACTAGGGTGCTTCACGACTTCGTGTTTTGGGAGGTTTCAAAATTCAACACTACTATCCCTTGAGTTTCGATTATCGAACTCATGAAAATGGGTGGATCAATGGTCCACGTCTACACAACAACCAACGGTTGAAATCCACTGTGGCCTCTCTGTCTCAAAGTTTTTAGGACCTCGGGACTTCGAGACTTCAGAGTTTTGGGACTTTGGACCTTGGGAGTTCCCACATTTGTTTCCTCCCAACCTTCCGACATCTGAATTTCCGATTTACTTTACTCTCCGGGCCCATATTACACAAATGTCATCGATTTAAATGGTGGCATGTGGCATGCTTAGGAGGGTCCACATCACCTTTATTGATGTCATCAGGTCCCACCACATTCACTTTTCTTTTCGGGACTTCAGATTTCGGGAGTTTGTGCATCAACACATCTCACTTTTCTCGATAGCCGAAATCGTGAAATTGTGATTTACTCATCTACTTGATCCAATGGTCAAACTCTTTTCTTAATATATATGGTGTAGATCTTCCTCAAGGCTTTGGAGTTTTAGGCATTGTGATTTCTTGCATCAACACGTCGCGTTTCTCTTGATAGTCGAAATTTCGAAAGGTTTTCCAGGATAACCTTCTTGCACCTTCTCCAGATCCGATGGTCATAAGGTTTTACTTTGATTCCGAACGAATCCTACGGCTCCAATACCTCAAGTATTGAGCTCTCTCTCTTGGTGGCCAGATACCACTCTGACTACGGTTTTATAATATCGCTACACCTCCTGGGCTTTGTAACATGATCAAGCAACTTCTTGGCACTCAGGAACTTATAAGGTTTAAAAAAAATTGGTTCTTCCAAACACAATTTCCACTCGAAACCTCGTGTCTAACGACCACTTATCCATCCTATTCAAGCTAAGCATTGAAACATTGGCTCTGATACAAAACTGTAACATAACCAACCCTCCAAGGACCAGGCGACACTACCAACACAACTTCTACTTATCCTTTTAAGCTTTGAAGTAATGTTACTGCGGAATAACACTTATATAATATGCATTTAAATTAATATAAATGACTTAACATAGAGTAGAACCTAATTACTGCTAACATATAGAATTAAGATAATTAACAACAATTCATATGCACAACATAATACATGATAATCCTATAAGCATCACAAGTATGCAAAACATAATATTAAGCACAAACTGATACTTATCTTTGAAACTGTAGTAATTTCACCAACTGCGTGCAAGCCTTCCATGAACCTCCCAGCCTTAGACCATGCTACTCACCACTCTCAGCAGTACGTCACCCCTGAGCTAGGACTAAGCTCCACCGGGTAGGGGAATCCTAGGCTAGGCAGGGTCAACAGGAAGACACACAGTCACAGAAGAAGGATTCTCTCCTAGGAGCCACTTACGCCCACTTCTCATAGAATTTTGTTCCCCACATTCTTGTCCCACCCTAGGAGTATACACCTTCACTGTCACCCAAACATTTCTTCGACTGCTAAACTTCCCTTTCCTTAGGCTTCAGAAATAGACCGGACCGAAAGTCTCTGAGCTTTGTGGCAACTACAGGACCCCTTCCAGGACTACTCATTTCTTCCGCATAGTCTCTCACTTGGAGAGAGTCGCCCACAGGTTTCATAACCTTCTTCTTCAACTTCAACCACCTCTCTCACCTAGAGAGAGTGTTGTATACATAGACCAGACAATCTATTTCTTCAGTTCCGTTCCAACACAAGGAGAACAACAATAAGAATCAGCAGAGGACAGATGATAGTAGCCAATTACACTTAGCCAAGGGACTGTGTGACCACAACAACCCATAGTTAAAACACACATAGGATGGATGATTATGGTAGGCTCATGGTTCACAAGACACACATGAGACTCAGCTCAGTCCACGGGTTTACCACTGGGTTTCGTCGTTTCGGGTTTTAGAACTGTGTGAGGTATGCAGCCCTCAGACGCAGAGCCACATGGTTCAGACAACCCACGGAAGACTAGAGGACCAACCCCTGGACTCAGGTGGGAGATGGAGGAATGAAGGATGAACCCCCAACATGACTTACTTATCTAGTTTTAACTGCATGCACCCAGGTCGACACCTGTCTCCCTGGGGATGCATGTTTCCCATATTGTACATGTTCCCCTTCCAGGAACTTAGGATAAAGCATATACATTTTTACATCTTTGGAATAATATTTAATTATTATTCCCAAGGACTTAAGCCCTTAATCTTAGCCCCTCTTCCAATCTTCCATCCCCCTCTCCCTTACCCAGGCTTTGTGGAAGCTTAGTCCCCCATCACTCATTCATCATGGTTGGTCCACACGCAGATATTTTTTTGTATTAATACTATGCATAATTACATGTACAAAAATCAAGCTCTTGGCCCTCAACACTTAGGCTCCCTTGCCTAAATAACACATAAGCCCACTAGCTTATATAAACTTAGCTCACCAACCTATAAAACAAAATTACAATTCATAATACAATTGGGGCATGTCCTTGGGGTATTACATCTTTACTGCTACAACTTATTGTACTTCAGCTAATTGACTTCTCTGGATCTATCTACTCAAACTTTGCAAGCTACTTGAAGGATGGTTCTTTGGTTTGTCATAGCTACCACATAGACTCCCATTGTTTAATATTCATATTACCTAGGAGTCTCTAAGCTGGATGGCTAAGAACAATTCCTTCTCTGATGTGTATTCATCATCATATTCATTGGTAGATTCATCATTTCTCTGAGCTCTGACTTATTTCTTTCTGTATGTGGATTCATCTTTCACTACAATGCCTAAGCGTACAATCTCTTGAACCTGTTCCTTATTTACATGTCCTTCTTTTCTTTCAGTTATTTTCCAAACCTTTATGTATCTAACATGTTTCTTTTTCTATGTAGAATTTTCTTCATCTTGTTTTATTTCCAATATTGCGATCTCTGGGACCTAGTCTTTGTTCACCTATTCTTCATGTTTTCTTATCCATACTTTCATCTGATATCAATGTTCTCTTTCATGGAAGTATTGATCATGCTTCTACAATCACTAGCTATGTGTCCATAGTTATGAAATTTGTAACATTCAATGTTATGTGGGGCCACATAGGCATTTCTTGCTTGAACATTTATTTTATAATCCCTGCAATATGCAACCTTATGTCCAAAATTATTACAATAAAAACAATGACCATAAAAGAAATTTACATAACTGGGAGTGAGTGATCTTCTTTGTCGTGTAGTCCTTCTAAATTTCTTCCTTGACTGATCATGATCATGATTGAAGATTCTTTGTGTCTTGAACATGGATGGTCTTATTGAAGATGTATCTTCAATAGTTTTCTTAGAATCTGGTTGACCATGATTCCTTCCTTTGAGTACTTCTGCATAAATCTTTCTATTTTCTTCATTCTTCTTTTCTAGCAACCTAGAGTGATTCTCTTCATTCTCTATAACTAATGCGAATGTTTCTGTCTCTTCAACATTCTTGTTGAGCTTGACAATTTTACTTTTCAATGTGACAACTTCTTCTTCAAGCTTCTCAACCTCTTCTTCTTTCTTCATTATCTGAGACTTCATGACTTGTTTTGTTCTTCTCGATTATTCAAGATGAATTTTTAATGTTATTATTTCTTCTTCAAGTCCTTTCTCTTCTTGACCAAACTCTTCCTCAAGCTAGTTTAGATCATTAGTTCTTTCCTTAAGATGATTTGTCAATATATTCTCTCTCATTTATTCTTCTTCCTTCCGTGCTGCTATGCAGCTTCCAAATACTGCTTTTGATATTCAATATTTTCTTCGATCTTTCTGGCTTCTTCTAGCTAATTTATTAAGTTTTCCATGACCTGTTGGGATTCTTAAAAAATGTGAACACTCTCCTTTTGTTTGATCAATTCTTTCTTTAGTGACTTGATTTCTTATCTTATTTCATCTAAAGAACTAATCAATTCTGCTTCATAATTGTCTTCCTTTTCAATTAGTTTTTCTGTCTCATTTCCTTCATGACATTCTATTTCAAGATGTCCGCATTTTTCACAATTAAAGAAAAACAACATACCTCTGATGATTATGTACTCTTCATCTTTTGAATTTGTTTGACATGGTGAAAATAATTCTTCTTGATCTGTATCTACATATTCTTTGTCATTTTTTGAATCTGCGATGGGTGAAGAATATATGTCATGTAATTTATCCCAAAGTTCTTTCGCTGATTAACATTTACCAACCTTTTATCTTACTAGATTAGGTAATCCTTCCCAGATGAAATCCATTGCTATTTTTTTATTCTTCTTCAATTCCTTCTTGGCTGCAGTCTTTGCCATTTTTTAACTATCATATCATGTAACAACTGATAGTCAAATATAATACCCCTGTGCCTGTAAAAATACTTTCTTCCTTCCACTCCATAACTCATACTTTAAACCATTCTGACCATTAAACAATGGTACTCCATTCTCAGAATAATCCATGATCTCCTTCCAGTGGTTAAACTATTTCCTGAAGGAACTAGATATAATACCAATTTTTGTATTACTGAGAGGGGCGGTGAATCAATAATAGAGAAATTTAATCCTTTTTAACCATAAAATGCAAGTGCTATATCATTGTAGCATTATCATCCAATAATTGCAGAGTAAATAAAAAATGAACAAATGAGAAATCATACACATACATAGTACACCAGTGTTTTTATGTGGAAACCCAAAGCGGGAGAAAACCACATAATGTTTTTTCTTATATTTCTTTAAGAATTACATTCATTGGAAGCACCAACTTCCTTTGTTTTCCAGTTGCAACTAGAAGGAGGCTCCAAACCCCTAGTTTCTCAGGCTACAACCTGAAGGAAGATCCAACTCCCCAATTCTCTGGCTACAACCAGAAGGAGGCGACAAAACCCTATGTTCTTTGGCTACAACCAGAAGGTGGCTACAACCACCTATCCTTGCCCCATCCAACCGCCCTGATGTAGAAGTAGAATGATGGAACCACTGCCAGACTATCACTGTGAGATATACTTTTTTAAACATGTACCAATCAACCTGTAATAAAACTGTAACAACCTATACCAATAACCTATTCCAACATGTACCATACATCAACCTATACCTCAACCTGTACCATAAACAAATGCATCAACCATGCATAAAACCTGTACAAATAACCTGTCACAATAACCTGTCCAAACAACCTGTAAGCAACATGTACCATAAACAAGTGCATAAACCATGCGCCAACCTTTACCTCAACCTCTACCATCAATGAGTGCATCATACATGCACTAGATATGTACAAATCATGCATCAAATATACATAAAGTATGACTCATCAATATGTATCAACATCATCAACTATACACCTCATGTATGTGCCAATTCATCAACTACTTGTTTTAACCATGTACCCAACATGTACCTCAACCAAAATCCCTCATCAATGTTTTCATCAAAATCTGATTTATAACTCTATAATAGACATCGTGTATATGATTACATACCTGCAAACCTTCCTTAACTTTAACAACAAGAGACTATCATTTTCATCAAACTTTACTTTAGTCTCACATGACTAATTTTGGATTAGTCAACAACCCTAAATTGCAATAATCATAACTATGTACATATAATGAATACATATCTAAAAATGGTACACAATATTCTTCAGTTTCTTTTATGCAATTCCTCCAGATTTCACTACTTGGAACCTCTTCGAAAATAAGTTATAGCAAAAATGGCATACATTGTTGAATTTTGGCTTATTCCAGAGAGATAAATTGTAGAGCGTGCCCCACACAGAATATTTGTTGTATGGATATGAAAATGGTGCAAAGAATACTACATAATGTACTCTAACCAATACATTTGGTCTTACTGATTTTGTATATGTTATGAAGATGTTATGATGGTTTTACCCAAAAAACCTTTTTTAGACTAGTTTCACGACTAGCCACAAACCCTATTTTCCACAGAGTGTAACTCCAAAAATACAATGACCCACAAGTTGAAATATTTATCACCTCTACTTGGATATGTTTCCCCAATGTCCTCCCAATTTCACGGTCTGAATCATTCTATAAAAAACGTTATTTTGAAAATGGTGAGATGACCTGTAAATAACATACCTTAGAAACCATCATCAAAATAATTTATCCTCCCTTGAATTTCGGCCTTCTTTACTCCACCTTCCCTCTTAAATTTGGCTTAGATATACTTTGGTTAGCTCTGTCACTTGTAGATATTCAATATGCTTGATTTTGATGAAAATGAGAGAGTCTTGCCTCTTATTTATACTTTCATGTAGCTTCCTCAAGGGGTTACCTTTTAACCATATTAACCCACTTTCCTTATTTTAGGGTTAACCCACTTCTAACCACTTGTCCACTTAGAAATTTCTCCATTAAATTTATTATTTAAATAATTTATTTTTTATCCACTTTGACTTATAGTACACTCATCACTTCACTTTATTACAATGAATTTTTTTGTTTCCCTCGATTTGAAAATATTTAAACCCTCATACGATGCCAACAACTATCCTAGATTGTTAATGGATTCTCCTCACCCCAAACAAAACTTATTTATTGATTTCATTTGAACTAAAAAATATTATTACTTAATATTATTATTTACATTTGTTATATGTGATTATCACACTCTATAAATAATCAATTATGTTGCTTGGTAAAATCTATACAAAGCACCTTTATATACAAATATGTATTTGTCTTATTTGTATAATTATTTATCTCATTTATATATGTTTGTTTCATTACATAATACGAATGATTTTTTTTTTCTTGTAAATAAAAATATTGCATTACCTTATAATGCCATCATAACAGTACATGTGTCCATACATGAACCAAAACTAGCTACTTGTTCTGCCAAACATATGGAAACCAAAATAGATGGCCGAAAGTCTTGTTGTCTCTAAATTATTAATTTTCCATGTACACATGAACAAAATGACACCAAAATTTATACAATATTTTTGACAGTGGAATGCATAGTAACAGAAAAAAAACATCATAATAAGACATCGAGTGAACCTGGAGGTCATTTTTCTCCATGATATTAATGCCAGTTAGGAGATAAGAAAAATGGTTGGTCACATGTCGTACATCTTCTTTTGTTTGGCTCGCCTGAAAGAGCATTGAACAACAAGTTCAAGTGGATGTTGAGGATGGTGTGTCTTTGAAGCTTCTCTTCCATATCCTGTTTCATATCAAATAGGAGGCAAGTGTGACTTTGTTTAGGGTTTGGAGATGTGACAGATGGAGGTTGACTTTCTAGAGGGGTTTCCTCCTCATTACGCTCCTCGAAAGGGATTTCCTCTTCAATTATACTAGTATCCAATTCTAGAGAAGAGATTTCTCCAAGGGTGGACTAACCAAGAGTGGAGGGTGGGTCTTGAGGGTCAGGGAATGTATATAGGAGGGAAGCCAAGGGGATTTGTATGTAGGTATTTATTCTTTAACAATAACCATGGGAGGGTATTCAACCATCATGTTCTAGGCCGAGGAGGGAGGAGGAATCACAGAGGGGATACTATGTCGAATCAAAGAAGAATGGGTTGTGGGAGAGGAAATATTAAGCCTACATTGTTGGGTGATAAAGGCATAGTAAGCCATACCTCTCTTGGCATTTCCTCTTTCCCTAGCATGAAAAAGGGGTTAACCAAGATGGAAACCAGGACTAGAGTGAAATAACAGGAAAGGAAACAAATGATTGTAGCTGGAAACGAGACCAGAAACAAATGACTATATCCATTTCTTACCTCCTGAATTATAGTTGAACTAGGATGGTGAAGCACCAGAGGGGTCGATTGGACAGGGATCATGTGACTCATACCTATTTGGAAATGTCGTCATTGTTGTAAATAGTATGCCATTAAACCAGGATCTGAATGCAGTCCCACCATCTCTCCTAACCATTGAATATTGCTCATCACGTGAGGTTGTGAGGAGAGGGTGGGGACGTAGGGATTTAACATACTAATGTGCATGGGTTCTATATGTCACCCCATCTAGAGGAGGACAATCTCTGTGTACAATCTCCAAGCATTGAAGTAGCAGTGAGGGTGCTCGAAGAATTTTCCCATCGATCATGATATCCTCTTTTGTAGAGGAGACACATTCATTAGCTAATATGTCTGCAACCTTCTTGGAATCTTTTCACACATGAGTGGATATGAGAGTGAGGGAGGGTCGTAGGAGAGTACTGAACATGTTGAGAAAATAAATGAGCCTCCAAATTGGGGAAAATTTCGTCAGATTGGATCCATTGATGATTTTTTATGCTAGCGAAATAATCACTTGGGAATCCCCTTCAACAATTAGTTGGTTTATGTTTTGAATAGTAGCAAGTTGAATTACTTTGATTAAACCCTAGAGTTTAATTGAGTTATTTTTATCTTGGCCCAAGTGAATAGCCATGATGTTGATAATTTTCCCTGTGAAATCTTAGAGAGAAATGCCATAACCCCCCAAGCCAAGGTTTCCCTTCGAGGCACCATCAAAATTGAGTTTGAAAATGCCTAGAGTGGGTGGGAGCCATGAGGTAGGGATACGGGTTGGAGAACCAAGACTAAGAGGAGCATTGATAGGATTGTAGGTGAGAGTTAACTTCTAGTTTGAGAGAAATAATATCTCATGGGGATTGCATCGAAGATCCTCCTAGGACCAATGAGTGGCTCTAATGGTTTTCTGTATATGTCCCAAAATTCTTGACCAGATTCTAGAAAGGGAATAGGATTGGGAGTGGAAGATGCTTTTATTTCATTCTTTCTAGAGATTATGCCAAACAGTGAATCTTGGTAGTAGTTTCCAAATTATATTCAATATCATATTTTGGTACACAATAGTTCCCCAATTTTCTATGGTGCCGATAAAACTGTCTCTATCTCTGTTGGATTTCCTCATAATATAGGTAACTTGATCCCACACTTCCCCACTAAGAGGACATTTATTGAAAATATGTTCCATAGTCTCCTCCTGTTGCTGACAAAGGTGAAATACCGATGGTCCAATGAATCCTCTTTTCCTGAGATTATCCCATGTGAGGATTCTATTTTGAACCATGAGCTAGAGAAAAGTTGAAATTTTTGGCCAAAATTTTGATTTCCAGATGATGTTCCAGATGTGGTCTTTTGGTTGATGTGGAAGTTCTCATGAAGGTAGTAGGATTATTTCACTATGAACATACCTACAAGAGAATACCCCCACCGAAGAATATCAGATCCATCGCCGATGCAGATATTTCTCTTGGAGGTGATGATGCACCGAGGTTGCATGCCACAATATTCCGATATGTTGAGGTCTTGAGGAATATTTTTCCAGGTTCACTAGGGATGGTGTTGAGAGATCCTTGACCAAATATCCACCACCTTTAGTGGATCCAAAAGTTTCATTTGATTTTGTAGGGGGTGTAATTATTCTAGAGAGTGCAGAGGAGGAAGTTGTTTCCAAGAGTTGTGCCAAAATAGTGTCTTCTGTCCATTTTGGATTTCCTAGAAGGCGTTCTTTTAAATGAGAAGGGGATTTCGCCAGGAATCATTCCAAATGTTGGAATATTAGACATGGTTATTAAATATGATGAGGTTTTCCTCATTGGTAAGGGGTGCATATTTTTTCTTCCACATATTATCCCATATCTCTATTGGGTATTTAATCCAGCGCCACCATAGTTTAGATCCCATTATGTTATTTATCTTTCTAGGATCTATTAGTACAAGTCCTCCAATGGATTTTGGTCGAAAAACTTTTTCCCATCGAAATAGAGCCCACATTTTACCTGGGTTATGAATGTGCCAAAGGAAGTTTCGTTGCAAATTTATTATGGTTTTTATGACTAACTACGGGGCTTCCAAAGCTATGAAGAGGTAGGATGGAAGAGTTTGAAGGACTGATTTAAGAAGGACAAGTCTTGAT
>ML779668.1:121661-154491 GCA_009831015.1 Picea engelmannii
TATTCATGGCTTTCCTAGATGATTTTGTGTAGGGGTGATTTTAAGGATGGAAATTTATTTTAAAATGTATAAACCTTGGTGAATCTTACTAATCCTTCATATGCCAATTATAAATGTCTGGCGATATTTTTGAAAAAATATTCAAATTTCTAAGTATTTTATATAGTTTTTATAAAATTTTGGCGATTTTTAAGGTAAAATAATTTTATCCTATAGAATTTGGGCGAATCATTTTTAAAATAGCGAATCTCAATTTTGGAAAAACCATGGAAAATTATCCCATGAGCAAAATTTAGCCCCTAAAATCATCCCTGAAATTTTTGTGATTGTATATTTAGACGACATTATTATTTTTAGCGGGACTTGGGATGAACATGTAAGGTATGTAAAGAGAGTATTGGATACTTTTCAAAGGGAAACGTTGTATGTAAAATTGTCTAAATGTGAATTTGGCAAGACCGCACTTGTATACTTAGGCCATATTGTAGGAGGAGGACAATTAAAAATTGAACCCTCCAAAATTGATGTAATTTTAAATTGTCTTGAGCCAAAAAATGTAACTGAGATCTTAAGAGTCTTAGGTGTAGTCTAGTATTGAAGGAGGTTCATTTCAAACTTATCCTTTATAGCAGCTCCTTTTCATTCCTTAACCAGTGTGAAGAACACTTTTCAGTGGGAAGGAAAGAAACATAAATCTTTCGACACTTTGAAGGAGAAGATCGTTACCGTACCAGTATTAGCACGATCGAATCTTCAACAACCTTTTGAGATCGAGACAGATGCTAGCGAATACACCATGGGTGAACTATTGATGCAATATTGTAAGCCTATATGTTACCACTATGAAACTTTTAACCAAGTTGTTGTTAAATATCCTACATATGATAAAGAGTTGTATGCATTAGTTCAAAGCGTAAAGAAATGGAAGCATTACTTGTTAGGGAAGGAAATGATCATACATACAGATAACCAATCCTTAAAGTATCTCCAAGCACAAACCAAAATGAAACAATATCGACACTACATATGGATGGGTTTTCTACAACAACTTCACTTAGTAATCAAGTACAAAAAGGGTACAAGTAACAAGGTAGATGATATGCTTTCTAGACCTCCTATTGCTGCTTCTATTATTTTGAAGAATACTACTTTATCTCATAATAGCTATGTGGAACAATATGCCATTGATGAATATTTTAAAGAAGTATAAGAGAGGCTAACCCATGGTGCATAGGTAGAGAACTATTGTTTGCAGGGAAAACTACTCTACCATCTTGGAAAGCTATGTATTCCTACAAGTGAATGAGTCCATGTAATACGAGAATCTCACACTTCTCTTGTGTCTAGGCATTTTTGGGTAGGAAAAAATATGGCTTATTTGTAGAGGTTTTGTTATTGGCCTCAAATGAAAGAAATTGTAACTAAATATGTAAAGGAGTGTGTGATTTGTTCTACTTGTAAGCCCACTAATAGAAAATTGGGGCTATACTCACCACTTCATGTTCCATCCTATCCATAGGAAAGTATATCCATGGATTTTGTAGGGGGTTTACCAATGTCAAAAGGGGGTCATGAATATTTGTATGTTGTAGTGGAAAGGTTCAACAACATGTATATCTTGATTCCATGTAAAACACAAATCACTGCTGAGAAGACTGCTAATCTCTTCTTTCAGTATGTTTGGGTTCACTTTGGGTTACCCACATCCATTTTCTCGGATCAAGATACTTGATTCCTTGGGGATTTTTAGACAAGATTGTGGAGAATGATGGACACCAAATTGAAGAGGAGAATTTATTTCCATCCACAAACCGATGGACCAACAGAGGTGCTAAACCAGAAAGTGGTAATTTTTATTTGAGGCTACTGCATCAAGCATCCCAAGTTATGGGATGAACACATACCCTATGTAAAACATGTTTACAACCAAGACTTACATTCCTCCACTCAGTGTTCTCCTTTTGAGACATGTTTTGGGTACCTACCCAAGGTTCCTTTGGAATTTATGTATGGGAGAGATACCAATGAAAAATAAGAAAGAAGAGAGGAAAGAGCCTTCAAGTTCATCCATAAGATCCAGCAGGTGCACCAGGCAGTCAAGGAACACTTGGAGAAAAGTCAAGCCCAGTATAAAGCTCGGCATGACAAGTACAAGGTTGATCATCAGTTCCATGTTGGAGACCGGGTATGGATTCACATAAACAAGGAGAGATTGAAGGGTGAAGGCAATAAACTCAATCCCATTCATTACAGACCCTTCACTGTCTTGGAGAAAATTGGTACCAATGATTTTCGTCTGGAACTTCCACCTTATATGAAGATTTACTCAATTGTGAATGTAGAGAACTTGAAACTTTTTGAGCCTCCCAAGATCATGGATCACAATGAGGAAATTTCAATACCTTCAGTTGATGATTTTTCTCCTAAGTACTTGGATGAGTTAAAGGAATATATCATCCTAGATAGAAGGATGAGGACTTCACGCAGGGGTGATGTTGACTATCTTCGAGTAGGATTAAAGGGCCCACATCCAAGAAAGGCAAAATGGATTGAGAAGAACAAAGTGAGGGGATTCTTACCTCACTTATATGTTGATTGATGAAAGATTTTGGTGGTCCAAAAAGCTCTCAGTGGGAAGGCATGATACAAAAAGGATCCAGAGAAGACTAATAACAAATCAAAACTCGCAGAAGCAACTCAGGATGCTCAAAATGGCCTCAATAGACAGAGAAAGGGAAAAAATTCAAATTTCTCAAAACTCAGTGAAAATGGAATTGTTGCGAAGACCACATCGTAATATTTCTACCGACGCAAATGCCTCGTCAAACATAGTTACTGATAAAAATATATTCACGGACAAAGTTTGGTCAACCTAGCCTAGTCTGTAGGGGGATGAGTCAGCATCCATACTGTTGATGTCAACACCAGTTCGGATGATGTAAACATACGTAAAACACACATGGTAGGAGTAGGAGGTGACACATGTCATGTTGATTTCATCATGGTGATGTGGCAACACCGGAGGTTGCCACTTGTCACCCATATTTGGAATTTATGGATCGATCCATGGACTAGTAAAATTTCTCCACGTGGCAGTCTGTATGGTCCATACAGTGACATGGTTTTGACGTGGCATGGTGACATGGAAGGATGATTTGGAAGATGACGTGGTAGGATGAAATTGCAGTGGATGACATGGTCAAATAGGAGGATGCCACATGGCCTGGTCATGGGTTGCCATGCGACAGTGGTAAAATTCCAAATGACAACCCGTTACGGGAAATTTTGAAAAAAAATGTATTTGGTGGGTCCGTGAAATCTAGCAGGACCACGCCAAATCCGACAACCAAACCAACAATAGAACCATCACCAAATGTAGCATAGTAGAAATGGTTATATATATATATATATATATATATATATATATATTGTTACAACAGTCAAGACAAAAGGGGGAGGCCTGTGGGCTTGACCCCAAGACCTCCTCCCTCATTAACGCCTTAACACTTGCGCCATAACCAACAGACCAATGACCCTTCATTGTAATCTATGTCTCCTTTATTAATTAAAATGTGTATCCACCCAATATTAGAGGGAGAGGTGCACATGCATACGGTCGACACGTAGATCGAGACAGGGGTACATCAACATTTATTGCAAATTGTAGGGAAAAAAAATTGAGGAAAAATTCTTATTGGGCCTCGGAGTGCCAGAGTCAGATTGAGGCATGGAGACCATCATTTTTGGGTAATTCGATGCCACGAATTCAGTGGTGCTGTCTGTTTTCTTATATGAGCAATATTTTTGTAGCTTGATTTCAAAATGAGGTATACTTATGTATTTTTTCAAATTATTTTGCCGAGTTAATGAAAAATCCTACCCATTTGAGAGAAGGACCCGAAGACATAGTCCACTAGGGATGAACTCTGTTTTCATTTTTTTTTGTTCACATTTGATGCTTATGTCTCTTCATTATTGATTTTTTCCTTCTTTAATGGTGCATTTTAATTTATGTTCATTTAATGCAATTCTTTATAAGTCACTTGATGAAAAGATCCCAGATCAAGTGCTCTATCCAGGAGATTCTGGTATAGTGGAATTATACACCATCCAAGGATTGCACATGGGAACTGGTAGATATCCTTCAACAATTCCCTCATCTCCATCCTTCAGGACAATGTTGTTTTTTGAGAGGGAGGAAATGTTAGGGTGCTAGCCTAACCCCCTAAGTAGATAGATAGTTTTCTATGCATGAAGGCCATATCTATTAAATAAGTCCCATGTAGTAGTGTCAAAGCAACGATTGTAGTAAGGCTTTCTAGAAGTTTATTCCTAGTAGAAAGTTCCTTCTCTAGAAATTTTATGGGAGGTATATATAACTATAAAAGGAAGTAAGAACAATGTAATGATATGTCTTGTGAAGTATATTGTAATCAAATCTCTATTCATTTGGATCTTTCCCCCTCGAAGAGACAAGTGAACATTGCTGTCATTAATAAAGATATAACATTTTGTGTAATTTTTGGTTCTTTTATTACCTATTGTTGTTGTAATTTTTCATTTCTATAAAAAATCGGGGTAAACTCTAGTATTTTTCTTTGAATATTCCTATTTACTAATAAGAAACACCATGCTCCATTTGGGAATATCCCTTTTCCACTAGGTAAGATTTATACTTCTTTATTTTTTCTTCTACATTTAACTTCTTCTTAAACACCCATTCACTACCAACATGTTTTTTTCCAGCCGGAAAATCAAAAAGATCCCAAGCCTTATTTTAATATAAGGAATACATTTATTCAACCTTGTCCTTATTCAAGATATTACTAGCACCTAAATCCATTACCTCCTCCATAATTATATAATCAACATTGGTAATAGATATAACAAAACTAGAATGAAAATTAGGTGAGGTATACCTTTATGGTTTCCTTCTTTCCCGAAATGGTCTCCTCAAGACCATTGTAAAAGGTTCTTCCTCTTCTATTTCATCTTCTTTAATTGAGCCAGATTCTTCACCACTAACTCAATCTCTATTGTCTCTACCTCTTCTTCCCTATTTTCACAACCAAAAAATTCAATATGTTTAAGAGAGTATTTTTCATCAATCCATGCCTCATGCAAAGTTTTATCAACTAGCACTAATGTGGGTGATTAATTTATTAGGTAACATGAATACTCCATTGCCTCTTCTCGGAATTCCTATGGTATCCTTGCACTATTGATCATACTTCTTGTCTTTTCCATCAAAATCCTATCCATTCTTTTTGCAACTCCATTCTATAGAAGTGTGTATGGAGTATTATTTTTCCTTTCTACTTCACATTTCTTACAAAACTACTTGAATTTATTTCCATAAAACTCTCCACCATTATTTATCCTCAACACCTTTATTTTCTTTTCTGTCTCAATCTCTAGAGGAGCCTTAAACTCTTTAATTTTACAAAAAAACCTATATTTATTTTAGACAAAATAGATCCATGAGCTCCATGAGAAATAATCTATGAATGAAACATAATACATAGATTTACCTAGTAATGGAATAGACATAGGTCCAAGAACATCAATGTGTATCAACTCCAAAATTCCTTGTATTCTTGTAGCACCAAAAGGGAATCTTACTCAATTATATTTTCCATATATATAATTTTCACATAAATTGAAATCTAATGAGAAATTAGACATACCTTCAATGATATATTTACCATGTATGCTTAAAGTCCCTTTTCTCTAATATGTACTAGTCTTTGATGCCATAGTATTGTCTTCTCTCCAGGGATAGTAGGGATCATTCCTTCTTCATTTCTACCCTAAAAATAAACTCAACTATTACACCCATCATTAATATTGATTCTCATTAGCTTATACAGAGTTCCAA
Organism: Picea engelmannii; assembly: GCA_009831015.1. Taxonomy (NCBI): domain Eukaryota; kingdom Viridiplantae; phylum Streptophyta; class Pinopsida; order Pinales; family Pinaceae; genus Picea; species Picea engelmannii. The sequence goes on from ML779668.1 coordinate 127,540, forward strand.
TCCAAACTCTCCTCATCAAGGCCATTGCTCCTAAATCCATCTTACAAGTTTCATTTTCCAATACAATATGCATGCATGTATCACTAATATTATGAAGACCATTTTTTTAGCCATACTTGGAATGTGAAAAACCCTAAGGAGAGTTCTAATCCTTCCATATTTGAGCGACAACTTGACCCTTTCTTTTCCTATGATTTCATTTGTTCATCCATTTCCTAGGAAACTATTAGCTCCATTGCACTTTTCATATTCACAAAACCACTCCCTGTGAGATGTCATATGAAATGAAACACCCAATTCTATTAAAGATACATCATAATATAAATGTGTTATTGTAGATGCCAAGAAAACATCACCTCCTTTTTCAGTGGAAGTTTTGATTTCTAAGAAAGGGGAATCACCTGATCCCTTGATTTTATAAAGATTATTAGATACGTGATATTTCTTATAATTCCCAACCTTATTGGATTTCCAACATTCCCTTAGAGATTGTCCTAGAGATATAGATCTACCTCTAGATTTAAATCTAATCTCCCGAAGACTTATGTTTCCTATCATGGGGATGACCTCTTATATATAAAACATACTTAGCCACACCCTCCATGGATTTTATCCTGATTTCCTTTGATAATAAGGATATACTTGCATCCTCAAACTTTAATGTGAATTGACTAGTACTACCAATTTCTATAACCAGATTATCCCAAGAGTTTGGAAAACACATAAAAGGGTAATACATTTATCTTCTTCCTCCATCTTAAAATCAACATATACAAGTTAATTTACCAGAGTATTAAAGGAATTTATATTTTTCATTATTGAGTTTCCATCATCCATATTAAGATGATACCACTTCTTTCGAAGAAACAACTTGTTTACTAGTGACTTTGACTGATATAAATTCCCTAACTTGTCCCACAAATGATTTGCATCGTCTTTTCTAAAGACATCAACAACATTGAATCTAAGAAGCGATGTATAACCATACTTCTCAAATTCCTCTCCATCTTATTCCAATCTTATTTCAACATATCAGTACGTTCTATTCCTAGATCGAGAGCAACCTATTGTTCTATGTCTACAATAAGATCTTCCATCTTATCTTCCATAAATCAAAGCTCTAGTTATTAAAGTTCACTATTTATATTCTTGAACTGCATGTCATTTTTCTTACATAAGATTCACTGTGAAAATATCCCACTCAATAATAGGTTTTTTGTAGACCCAAGATACCCTTAATCTTCATAGAAGGACATAAAATCTAGAAACAAAGGTGACCCCTGAAACCAATATCCTCACTATGATATCAAATGAAGATTTTGATAAACCTATGTGAGAAAATCAATACTAAAAATATCTAAAACATAACAATAACAATGGCACATTCATGAAGTATACACATGATTTATAGTGGAAACCCTTAATTTTGAAAATAGGCCTAACTTGTAGTTGCAAACCTCTCTTCTTCATTGTATTAATTTCATCATTCACAATATGATATTTTAGGTATTGTATAGAATCCAAAACCCTAATATATTAACCCATATTAAATTACAACCCTAATCCTTAAACTAGAATTAGATTACAATGGTTTCAAAAACCATTGGCCAAAAAATAATTATCTAGACCAAAAACAAACACAAAAATTTCTTTTGAGGGGGCCCTAACCCCTTGTGCCTCCCTAGTCGAGGGGGTTCTCACAACACATCTCTCTTATTCATTTTACTAACTTCACCATTTAAAATAATATATTTTATCTAATCCATGACACCCAAAATCCTAATCCAATAAACTGGATTAGAATAAAATCTAGTCCCTCAAACAAATTATATTACAATGGGCTAAAAAACTATTAGCCAAAAAAGCACAAAATGGGAAAAAAAAGATACAAAATTTTCTTTCACGAGGGTCAGTATCCCTTCACATCCACATAGTCAAAGGGGTTATTCCCCCCTTCCCTCAATCCTATTTTTCACTAGGATGAGACTATGTCTACCTACAAAGACTATAACACATGCCCAACATGCTACACCTAAATGGTGTCGGTGATGTGAGATATATTATAAAAAACATGAAATTGTGTCAAATAATGTAATTATTAACGTTTTTCTAATATTTTCAATGTGTGACAATGTTTTAAATGGTTAATAAGATCTTCTAGATTTTTTATATATTTGGTTGTGTTTGAAAATTTCAATAGCATTTTTAATGTTTTACAATGTTTACATCTAAACAAAATTAATTAATGAGAAAAATTATAAGTATTTATTTTCAACTCCAATTATTAAATCCAAGAAAAGTAATATTTTCAACAATGAAAAGATTTATAATATCACAAATACTTATTCTTATGAAGACGTGAATGCCGAGTACTTGTGGATGTTGTGTAATCCATTTTAAAGCTATAAGTAATTGAGATTAAGTGTGATTAAAAATTAAGTGTTGTTGGCACAGGGGAAGACCCGAGGTTCAACGCTCAAGAGCACACCAACAAAACCCTAACTACCATCCCTTTTGACAACACATGTGAAGCAAATGAAGTCTCACCCGAGGTAGAGGCAGGGGTGGTTTCAGGACTCAAGTGTCTAAAACCTTAGTTGGGACACCGATCTGTGATTATATCTATTACAAGGCACTTATCATAGATCATTCATCTATATTTAACCCTTATGGTACTTCGCAGATGGCACAGAACATTGCAGTGAATACTTAGACTAAAGATGACTCAGTACTTAGCCACAAACATAGGTTAGATTCAACAGATCAAGCAATAAACATATTATATATTAGATCTAACATTCATTCTTTTATCATAAGCACATAACATAACTAGATCTACCTAATCATAGCAAGCACTTAGCCAAAAGGAAACAACACTTAAGTCAACGCACATAGCACATTACAYAGATTTACCGTGGTTCACCCCCACCCTGGGGCTACKTCCATAAAGTCTTCTTCTTTATATTATCTCGGTCAAGCARTACATCACGRAGCTTCAATGACCCTTACKTCGCACARGATAGAAGATCTACRCAKCTCACTAGATCCTTCTTCCTTGTGCTCARCACAAAACCACAACAACTTGCACTYAACATTATGATCTCCTTACAATCATGCATAGAGCACTTGCGATACACATMCGACCACACAGGTCCATCTACTAGCACTAAGCCTTTAGCTATACATTTGCARTAAGTTGTCCCCCCTACTTACATTGCCTAAGTATCTATTTATAKATTACAAAATGGGACTAAAMATGGGTAAACCCAYGGGCCGGCATCCATTTCCCTTTACATAAACCCAAAAACCCTAAAATGTACCCAAAAATAGGTCTTGCTTGCTTCGCATTGCGCTCCGTCTTTGGCAAGCTGTCGCAGTCCMAAAATGGTCAAGTATGACCAAGTATCCTTCAAAACTTGGTCAAGGGCCAACAAGTGCAGACTTGGAGGTTTGTTGATGGGTTAAAATGTCTTTCTCAATATCAAGGGGTTCATGTTGTGGGGAAAATCCCCCTAATCYGGATSTAGCGACTAGGYAGATACTTGACACCTTAAAAGATAGAAAATATTCTATTCTACCCAAACCAAATAAAACCTTACGATAATTAAGGGAACAAAAATAATATTGAAATATGTACTTTAAGTTCTTACGGTTGTTCTCAATCCCTTCTAGTTGTTGTTTTCTCCAATATTGTAGGCCTCCTCCCAAAGCTATCCTGAAACAATGCTACAGAACAAACTATGACAACATATGCATAACTATCAAAATCATATAAATGGTTAGATATTCATGAAAAACATTCATAAATGTAAACATCAAGACATCAATATCTGGGATAAGAAGTTTTCTCTTTTATTAATAACAAAATTGGAAGTTAAACATGAATTTTGTTGGCACCGCTCCACGAACCTTGCATGTGTTCCTCTACTTTCTCTCCAAGTATATTATTCCCAATATGTTATCCTCATAACCAACATACCAATATAGGGGAATAGGATGGATGGAAGGTTGATCCAAGTGGATATTGGTGCCCACCCACGTATTCCATATTCCAACATGATCATCTATATAATTTCCAGTTCAACACGTTTCTCTGTAATGTCGAAATGTCTTTGTAATTGTATTTTTTTCACTTACGGGGTTGTCCTGAATCCATACACAACATCCAAGTGGATATTGGTTGTCTCCCACCTATTCCAACTTGCTTATTTTGGAAATTTTCATGTAAGTACATCTTTTTGTACTTCCAAGGCCGTTTTGGGGCTCTAAACAATGTTTTCTTGGCTTTCCACAATCAAACTATGGACAGAGTCAGAGTTTGATGGCATAATGCATAGTTATCTAAAATAACTTTCCAAAGGGCCATCACACACCTAAAAAAAATATCATATGAAAAATTTTCAACCCCAGGAAGTTAATGTACTAACTTACCCCGACAGGGCCCATGTGACTTTTGGCGCTTCATCTCTTAGGGTTAGGTTTTTGGATGTCCAGGGTTTTGGCATTCATTTTTATCATAAAAATGCCTTCAAAGCCTCATTGTAATCCTATTCTTGTGAATGAGTGTAGCCGTCACATCTATTCTCAGAGATAAAGCTTCCACCATTTTAGGGAATCTTGCAGTCTATATTTTTATAGTCTCTATACATTTCTTTCATTAATAGAAAGCGTGTATTGTTGTATCTCTATGTTTCTGGCAATTTCTTTTGAGTATTTCATTGTAATAACTCTTATTTCATTTTGTTCAGAAAATAATCTATATCAGTTGTATCAAAGCAGGAAACTCCTGATTATTTTTTAGTGCATGTCCTCGATGAAGTATGAGTATAACAAGTTGGGTATTGATCTTGTCTCTCTTGAGTAAAATCACTCTCACATGCCCAAGGAACCCTCTATGGTAGAAAACAATAAAAATGGATGAGCAGAAGATTTTATTAACCTATTTCTTGAGAAAAATCTCACACAATAGAGGGACGAAATGATGGATAATTTTGCACACATCCTTCAACTCTTGTCGATAGAAACAGGCGCATATTCATCAAGTGGACACTTTAGAGGAACCTCTCCCTTCAAGGTACAAGTTAATTTTGATATTCCCATATTTGAAGGTCAGATATATGTGGATGCCTTAGAAAAATGGTTAAATCTGCTAGAAGGTTATTTCTATGTTCACAATTTTTTCAACAGGGAAAAGATCACCTTCACACTCCTCAAGGCTCTCCCCCATGTCAAAAATTGGTGGAAAACTTATTGGGAGAAAATTTCCATAGAGGAATATGGAATATATGGGGTCAATCCCAATTGGGATTTTTTGTGTGGATGCGGTCAAGAAAAAATACTACCCTGTTGATAACTATGAAGACTAGTACATGTGATGGACAACACTATGGCAAGAGAAGAGCCAAACAGTGTCGGAGTTCACAAATACTTTCCATACCTTGCGCACCAATATTGGTATCAAATAATGAGTGACATCTAGTTTTTAAATAACATGGGGCTCTCCATAGGTACATCCAAACTGAAATGCATTTCCTAAACATATCATCATTTGGAGTTTCCTATTGATATGGTGTCAAAATTGAGTAGAAATTTAGGCACCATAACAAATGGGATTTCGGGTCTACAAATCCGCAACAACCAAAGCATGGTAAAGACAAACCTAACCAACAACCTCCAAAAAATCAGTCCAAGAGACAGGACAAGAAGGTTAAGGGAAAGAACAAGAATGACATTGGGAAGTGGTGCGACTTCCACAAAATCCCCTGGCACAACACCGATGAATGTCGCTCGAAACAGTCATTGGTGGCTAAGGTCAAAGAAAAGTATCTGAACCCTAATTCATAATATGATCTAGAAAATATTGAAAACAGACATATCCTCGACGCAAACCCCACTGCTACTTTCACAATTGCAACAATTCAACTAGAAGAACTAGCAGATCCTGAAGAGGGGGAGCGCCTCTTCCATTCACATATGTGGGTAAAGGGGACCCCGTTGTCATAAAAATGGCTTAGGTTGATGGACAACTGGTATGGATTGTTGGTTTTCATTGATTTCAACCATTGGAGAGTGATATTTTATATTGATGTCAACCCGTAGTGATTGATGCCAACCCTTGGAGAAAGTTCGCTAGCGAATTTCGGTAGCACAAAGGTTTGGGTAATGGACCCAAGATTGTTTCATGTATAATGGTATGTGTTTTAATATATTTGAAGGTAAGACTATTCTATATGTATATTACATGTCATTCCATTTCTGGTGGTATGTGGAATTTCACATAACTCTCACGGTTAGAGAGTTATGGCCATGTGAAATTGGAGAACCCTCATGAGTCATCTAGAAGCCCCAAAAGGTAAAAGTAGTCAAAGTGGTTTAAGAGATTTTAGAAGGTAAATAATAAAGTGAAGTGATGAGTGTACTATAATTCAAAGTGAATACAAAATAAATTATCTAAATAATAAAGTTAATGGAGAAATTAGAAATGGTTTAACCCTAAAATAAGGAAAGTGGGTTAAGATGGTTAAAAGGTAACCCCTTGAGGAAGCTACATGAAAGTATAAATAAGAGGCAAGTCTCTCTTAATAACACTTGAGAATATTTAATATATAAAGGTGATTGAGGTATCCAAAGGATATCTAAGCCAAATTTCAGAGGGAATGTGAAGTAAAGAAGGCCGAAATTCAAGGGAGGGTAAATTATTTTGATGATGCTTTCTAAGGTATGTTAATTAAAGGTCATCTCACCATTTTCGCAATAATTTTTTTTTAGAATGATTCAGACCATGAAATTGGGATGCCATTGAGGAAACATATCCAAGTATATGTGGTATAAATTTCATCTTCTGGGCCATTGTATTTTTGGAGTTACACTCTGTGGAAAATAGGGTTTGTGGCTAGTCAAACTAGTCTAAATCAGGTGTTTCGGGTAAAAATGTCATAACTTCTTCATAACAGATCCAAATTTAGTAAGACTAAATGTTTTGGTTAGAGTATAGTCTATAATATTCTGTGTACAATTTTCATATCCATACAACAAATATTCTGTGCGGGGCATGCTCTATAAGTTCTCTCTCTACAGTAATCCATAATTCAACAAGGTATGCCATTTTTTCTATAACTCCTTTTATAAGAGGTTCCAAGTAGTGACACCTAGAGGAATTGCATAAAACACATTGAATAACATTGTGCACTATTTTCATATCTTTATTCATTACAGGTACATATTTATGATTATTTCAAGTTAGGGTTGTTGACTAATCCAAAACTAGTCATGTGAGACTAAAGTAAAGTTTGATGAAAATTCTAGTCTCTTGGTGTTAAAGTTAAGGAAGGTTTGCAGGTATGTGATATTATACATCAAGTATATTACAAAGTTAAAAATGAGATTTGGATGATGAAATTGATGAGACATTTTGGTTGAGGTACATGTTGGGTACATGGTTGAGACAAGTAGTTGATGAGTTGGCACATACATGAGGTGTATAGTATATGATGTTGCTACATCTTGATGAGTCATAGTTGATGAGTAGTTGATAAAGGATTGTTACATACTTGGTACATGGTTGGATGCACCTGTTTATAGTACATTTTGATTAATGGTTGTTTGGTACAGGTTGGTGCATGGTTGATGCACTTATTTATGGTACGGGTTGATTACAAGTTGAGGTACAGGTTGATGCAGGGTTGATGCATGTTTTAGGTTATTGGTACATGTTGTTTGGTGCAGGTTGATTGGTACATGTTTGCAGCAGTATATCTTATAGTGATAGTATGATAGTGGTTCCATCATTCTACTTCTATGTCAGGGTAGTTGGAGGGGGCAAGGACAGGTGGTTGTAGCCACCTTCTAGTTGTAGCTGGAGAACATAGGGGGGTTATAGCCTCTTTCTGGTTGTATCCATAGAATTTTGGAGTTGGATATTCCCTCAGGTTGTATCCTGAGAAACTAGGGGGTTGGAGCCTCCTTCCAGTTGTAGCTGGAAAACAAAGGAAGTTGGTGCTTCCAATGAATGTAATTCTTAAAGGCATATAAGAAAAAACATTATGTGGTTTTCTCCCACTTTGGGTTTCCACATAAAACACTAGTTTACTGTGTATGTGTGTGATTCCTCATTTGTTCATTGTTTATTTACTCTGCAAATATTGGATGATAATTCTACATTGATATAACACTTGCATTTTATGGTGAAAAACGATTAAATTTCTCTATTACTAATTCAGCCCCCCCTCTTAGTAATCCAACAATTGATATCAGAGTCATTTCCTTCAGAAAAAAATTTAGCCATTGGAAGGATATCATGGATTATTCTGATAATGGATCACCAATGTTTAATGGCCAGAATGGTTTTAAATATGTGATGTGGGCCAGAAGGAAGAAACTATTTTTACATGCAAAGGGACATTATATTTGGCTATTAGTTGTTACAGGATATGATAGTTCAAAAAGGGAAAATACTGCATCCAAGAAGGAATTGAAGAAGAATAAAAAAATAGCAATGGATTTCATTGGGGAAGGATTACCTAATCCAATAAGAGAAAAGGTTGGTAAATGTTCATCATCCAAAGAACTTTGGGATAATTTACATGACATATATTCTTCACCCATCATAGATTCAGAAAATGCCAAAGAATATGCATATATAGATCAAGAATAATTATGTTCACCATGTCAAACAGATTCAAAAGATGAAGAGTACATAATCACCAGAGTTACATTTTTTTTCTTTAATTGTGAAAAATGTGGACATCTTGAAATAGAATGCCATGAAGGAAATGAGACAGAAAAACTAATTGAAAAGGAAGACAATTATGAAGCAGAATTGATTAGTGCTTTAGATGAACTAAGAGAAGAAAACAAGTCACTCAAAAAAGAATTTATGAAACAAAAGGAAAGTGTTCACATTTTTTAAGAATCCCAACAGTTCATCGAGAAATTAAGAACTCAGCTACAAGAACCCAGAAATATCAAAGAAAATCTTGGATATCAAAAACAGTATTTGGAAGCCAACATAGAAGCAAAGAAGGAAGAAGAAAAAATGAGAGAGAATATATTGATAGATCATCTTAAGAAAAGAACTAACGATCTAAACCAGTTTGAGGCAGAGTTTGGTTAAGAAGAGAAAGTACTTGAAGAAGAAATAATCACATTAAAAAATCATCTTGAATAAGCGAAAAGAACAGAAGAAGTGACGAAGTCTCAGATAATGAAGAAAGAATAAGAGGTTGAGAATCTTGAGGAAGAAGTTGTCACATTGAGAATTAAAATCATCAAGCTCAACAAGAACGTCGAAGAGACAAAAACATCCACATTAGTTATAGAGAATGAAGAGAAGCACTCAAGGTTGCTAGTAAAGAAGAATGAAGAAAACATAAAGAGTTATGCATAAGTACTCAAAGGAAGGAATCATGGTCAACCAGAATCTAAGAAAACTATTGAAGATACATCTTCAAGAAGACCATTCATCTTCAAGCCACAAAGAAGCTTCAATCATGATCATGATTAGTCAAGGAATAAATTCAAAAGGATGACACCACAAAGAAGATCATTCACTCCCAAGTATGCAAATTTATTTTATGGTCATTGTTTTTATTGTACTAATTTTGTACATAGGGTTGCAAATTGCAAGGATTATAAAAGAAATATTCAAGCAAGAAGTGCATATGTGTCGCCATGTAACATTGAATGTTACAAATTTCATAACTATGGACACATAGATAGTGACTGTAGAAGCATGATCATACTTCCATGAAAGAGAACATTGATATCAAATATAATAAAGTATGGATAAGAAAATACGAAGAACATATGAATAAATTCCAGGTCCCAGAGATTGCAATATTGACAATAAAACGAGATGAAGAAAATTCTACAGAGAAAAATAAAGATGTCAGATACATAAAGGTTTGGAAAATAACTGAAAGAAAAGAAGGACATGTAAATAAGGAACAAGTTCAAGAGATTGTACTTTAAGGCATTCTAGTGAAAGATGAATCCACAAAGAAAGAAAGAAGTTAGAGATCAGAGAGATGATGAATCTACCAATGAAAATGATGATGAATACAAATCAGAGTAGGAATTGTTCCAAGCCATCCAACTTAGACACTCCCACATAATATTAATATTAGACAGGGGGAGTCTATGCGATAGACGTGACAGACCAAAGAACCATCCTTCGAGCAGATTGTAGAGTTTGAGAAGATATATCCAGAGCAGTCAGTTAGCAGAAGTACAATTTGATGGATTAATCAAGAATTCATGATAGTATAGTGATAAATGGGTCAACATTATGGAAAGTTGCACAAGTAGAGTCTTGGATAGTATGGACGAGAGCATGGATTCATATATTGGTTTAAAGAGTGGTTCAGAGACAAAGGAAAATTATCATAATGGATGATAATTACATAGGAAATGGCTTGAACAATGCTAATGGATTCTGAATTGACAGATATTTTTTGGACACATGTAGTGAATACAATAGTTCACATTCAAAACAGAGTAATTCTCAGAAACAACAATGACAAAAATCCCTATGAACTATGGAAAGGTAGCATAGACAAGAACCTCTACATCAAAGTAACTCAAACTAGTATTTTATTAATTGAAATTTATGTTGATGATATTGTTTTTGGAAGTACTAATGATAGGTTAAGACAAAAATTTGCAAAGGATATGCAGAATGAATTTGAAATGTCATTACTTGGAGAACTATCCTTCTTTCTAGGTCTTCGGATATGTCAAAGAAACCAAGGGATTTTTATTTCTCAAACTAAGTATATCAGAGAAATGATAAAGAGGTTCAGAATGGAAGATTGAAAACCAGTTACCACTCCTATGAAAACCAATTGCAAGTTGAGAAAATATGATGATTCAAAGTCTACAGAATAAAGGAAATACATATCAATGATTGGTAGCTTACTATATGTGACAACATCTAGACCAGATGTAATGCATGCAATTGAACAGGTGGCATGATTTCAAGAAGCACTAAAGGAATCGCATGTCTTAGCAGTAAAGAGGATTTTCAGATATCTCAAAGGAACAAAAGAGTTTGGATTATGGTATCCAAAAGGAAACGATCTATCACTTATTGCCTACATAGATGCAGATTGGGTAGGTTGCATTGATGACCGACGAAACACCAGTGGAGCAGTGTTATACTTAGGTGAGTGTTTAGTATCTTATCTAATCAAGAAACAATCATCAATATCTTTATCTACAACCGAAGTAGAGTATATTGCAACAACATGATGTTGTACTTAGGTTCTATGGATGAAACAAACTTTGATAGATATACACATTGAGTATGATGAGCCCATTCCAATCTATTGTGATAATACAAGTGCCATCAGTATCTCAAAGAACCCGGTGATGCACTCCAAGAAGATGCACATTCCAATAAAGTATCACTTTCTACGAGAACAGGTTGCAGAGAAGAACATCAGAGTTGAATATGTGGGAAAAAAAGAACAAGTGGAAGACATCTTTACAAAACTTCTTCCAAGGGAAGCCTTTGAGTATTTTCTCCATAGGCTCAAAGTAATTTCTACACCAAAATGAATTATTTTGAATGTTTATCTTATATGTCTTATATTTACATGAGGAAGAACCATAAAGAGGACAGTTCAGGTTGGGGGATCAATTTCATGAAGATTTCAGTCAGGGGGAGTATCCCCAATGAAAGTTCAGTTAGGGGGAGTAGCCCAATATGGAAAGATACCTTTTCTATTGATGACAAAGGAGGAGATATTTATGAGATGCAAGATAGAAATGCTTGGAGAGAGAGCACAAAGGCATGTAGATAGGGGGAGAATCCCAAGGAGAGTTCAGTTAGGGGGAGCATCCCCAAAGGGAGATACTCTTTTCCATTGATGTCAAAGGGGGAGAGATAGAAACATTTATGAGGAGTATAAGCATGAATGTTATCATGACTAAGTGTTTCTATCAATGTTAGTGTTTCCATCAATGTCAAAGGGGGAGATTGTCAGACAATTATCTTAGGTTGATGGACAATTGGTATGGATTGTTGGTTTTCATTGATGTCAACCATTGGAGAGTGAGATTTTATATTGATTTCAACCCTTAGTGATTGATGTCAACCCTTGGATAAAGTCTAGTAGTGAATTTCGGTAGAAAAAAGGTTTGGGTAATGGACCCAAGATTGTTTCATGTATAATGGTATGAGTTTTAATATATTTTAAGGTAAGACTATTCTATATGGATATTGCATGTCATTCCATTTCTGGTGGTATGTGGAATGTCCCATAACTCCTCATGGTTAGAGAGTTATGGCCATGAGAAGTTGGAGAACCCAGGTTTGGGTAATGGACCCAAGTTTGCTTGATGGATAATGGTATGAGTTTTGATATATTTGCAGGAAACACTATTTTATATGGATAGTACATGTCATTCCATTTCTAGTGGTATGTGGAATGTGATGTTGCCCCCCTACTCTCCCTCAAGCTATGCGACCTCCCAGTCAAGKATCTTTGATTCTTCGAGCCGAATCAACTCTCAAAAACCTTAATGTTCTCACTTGTGAWTAAACACAGTCCCTTTCAAATTTTTGTGTAGGTCCTATGATACCCGCAACCTCTTCCTTCGCACTTACAAAATATCAAAGTTCATGCACTAGCTCTTTTTCCATTAACCCCTTCCTGGATGTGACATCGGGCTATGACCTCACRTAATCACGTGATTGTGAGGTGGCCAAAAGTGGTTTGAGACCACACCTCTTTTCTCCCTGCAATTAACTACCAATTTCCATGTGTCCCTTTTGATATACCATGGTTTCGATTGCGACTTTCTCTCATATTTTTAAAGTCTAAGAACTTTTTTTTCCTGCAATTCAATGTGACCATTGATCTCATGATCTCGGGCAGTGCCTCTGATCGATAGATGAGATCTGTCCTCCTTCTTCCTTGGTCAACTATCATTCAATGAACCCTCTCTTCCTTTTGCACACACTCCCATATCCTCACAATATATCCGTGCGTGCCCTCCTTCCAAATGAATGGCTACGATTGATTTAGCCCTTCGAGTTTTGGGAGTTTCAAATCTCAACTCTCGCTTCCTCCACAGTACTTCCACCCGAATTCGACGATATGTCGATGTGTGTCCCTCCAGATCGACGTCTATGGTTCACTTTGGATCTTCTAGTTTTGGGAGTTTCAACTCTCAATATTCACTTTCTCCCAGAATGCTTTCATCTAGAATTCATGATCTATTGACTCATGTCTCTCGTATATCGACGACTATGATTCACTTTGGGTCTTCGCCCAGAGTCCAAGTATTTCTTTTGTGTGTCCTTTCGAATTAGACGACTATGATTCACTTTGAGTCTTTATCCAAAATCCACGGATATCTATCATGTGTCCTTATGAATCAGACGGCTATGATTCACTTTGGATCTTAAGGTTTCAGGAGTTTCAACTACTGCACACCCACTTCCTGAGTGCTTTCGTCCAAAGTCTCTGATTGGTTGACATGTACCTCTTGATGATCAACAATCAAGATTTACTTCGACTCTTCGACAATTTCTCCTCCTCCTTGTCTATGAACTTCTGAAGTTGTAGTTCTTGCGCCACCTGTCCCTATGGATGATGGATGGTCCCTAATCACTTAGAGACTTTGAAACTTTATTAAGTCCACTCTCCTGTGCACACAAAGGGTTAAGGCTCGTGCACTTCATGGATTATTTTAGGGGCTAAATTTCGCTCATGGGCTAATTTGCCATGTTTTTTTCCAAAAACAAGATTCACTATTTTAAAAATGATTCACCCAAATTCTATAAGATAAAATTATTTTACCTTAAAAATCGCCAAAACTTTATAAAAACTATATAAAATCCTTAGAAATTTGAATATTTTTACAAAAATATCACCAAGCATTTATAGTTGGTATATGAAGGATTAGTAAGATTCACCAAGGTTTCTACATTTAAAAATAAATTTCCATCCTTAAAATCATCCCTGGTGCACTTTATCTAGATCGGATGACTGTCGATCCTTGTTCTCAGATCCGACGGTTGTGAATTTTTTTCCTCCTCAACGCTCACCTTTTCTTCCCTAGACATTGGTATAACGGTCCAGACCTCTTCCAACAATAGATCTGATGGCTGCTATCGCTCCTCCTCATGAGTTTGTTATTTCTTCTAACTTGGAAGAGTTTGTGTGTTCAAAGGTTTTGGCCCTTGAACTTCCTCTTGCAAACCCGGGTATATTGGGTCACATCTTCAATTCTTGAGATGCTATCCCTCCTGAGCTTGATTCCTTTGAGACTTTTGATCTCCCATGCACTCCTTGCATCTTGGGATCTCAACAAACTCAATTCGAAGGATTTCTTTGAAAGAAATTATTCCCACACTCCTTGTGCTTCGTTGTTCTAGTTCTTCAACACTTAGTCACTCCTTGAATTTGTGCACTTCTTGCACTTGGTATAAGTTCTCATCATTTCTTAAGAACTCCTCTGAGTCAATTCAAGAATCTATCAACACACTCCTTGCATACGATATGCAATCCTTGCATACAAGTTCTCAAGAGCAGAATGATTACAACTTATCTTGTTCATCACAAATTCATATGATCGAGCATAAACAATCATACATAAACCAAAATGAACTAAAACACACACATAATGTATCATTCATTCAATCACACATAAAAATGAACATTGTCCAAGGAATTGGAACAATTATGTCTGTTCTATTCATTCATGAAATAAATTACATAGTATTACAATTCTTCATTGCATATTCATCCTCTTCTACTCTACTCTAATCCCCAATACCATACAACAACAAAAAAAAACTATCTAAGGAGTGGCTCCTCGAGCTCTTCTATGTCCTATCTGCAACCTATCCTATCAGTTTCTAACGGTTACCTACTTTTTCCTATTACAATAACTATCAGTTATTACCCAATAAGGGCTTCCACTCTCTATATGCAACTCCTTACAGTCATACATGACTTTACCAACAAGATATATTTAAAAACATTGTTTCCAAAATATCTAAACTACTTATTTTGTTTCCGAGTTAAATGTTGATTTGGAATTATGTCATGTTGAGATGTCATATCCTTGCCTCCACACTTGCTTCTCTGACTTTGAAGGTGATTCTCTTGCATCATCAGCCTCTGGCTAAAATATTTATGGGCTCCTGTCCATGAGATCCTACACTATTTTTCCATGCTTCAAAATATCAGGTTCAATGAACCAACTTGAATCTTCCACTGGATGATCTTTCCACTTCACTAAGTATTCAGGATATGTCTTCCTCCTCGTCTTCTTTCCAACTGTTTGTACTATGATTTTCTCCATATGAGTTTTTTCTGCTGTAGGCAATTTTTCTTCCCACTAAACTTCTTTTTGATCATCTGATTCTCCTACATCATCTCTCTTGTAATGGTACAGGTCTGCAACATTGAATATCAGTGATATCCCAACATTTTCTCGCAATCCAATTTCATAAGCATTGGATGCAAATTTTTTAAGAATCCAACATGGTCCTATCTTCTTCATCTTCAACTTGTTATATGTTCCCTTGGAAACCTCTCTTTTCTCAAATGAGTTAAAACTTCATCTCCTACTTCAAATTGAACTCCTCTCCTCTTCTGATCAACTATGTTCTTATATTTTAGGTTGTTGTCCTATAGCTTCTCTCTGACTCTGTCATGGAGTTTTTGCATTTCTGTTTCAAAATCTTCCGTGCTAGCACTTCTGAATTAATCTTGGTTCATATATCTCAATTGTGTAATCCATCTTGGTTGTATACCAAACACAATTTCAAATGGAATTTTCCAGTGCTCCTATTCACTGAATTGTTAAAGGCAAATTCTTCTTGTGCCAGAATTTGATTCCATTGATGGCCTTGTTCAGTGACTAAACTTCTTAACAATTTTCCCAGACTCATGTTTACTACTTCATTCTGTCGATCTGTCTGAGGGTGATATGTTCAACTAAAGAAAAAGTTTGTCCCCAGCCTTTTCCATTGAGTTCTCCAAAAGTGTCCTACAAATTTTGTGTCTATGTTTGAGACTATGCTCCTAGGAAATCCATGTAGTCTCACCACTTCTCTGAAACACAAATTGGCTATGTATGTAGCATCATTTGTTTTCTGGAATGGTATGAAATGTGCCATTTTTAAAAATATTTCCACCACAACAAATATGGAATCACTCCCTTTATAGGTTCTAGGCAATCCCAATACAAAATCCATATTGATTGCATCCCATGGCCTTTCTGGAATTGGTAATGGTTGATACAAACCAGTGTTTTGTTGTCTTCCTTTTGCATATTGGAAAATTATGTATTTGTTCACAAATATTTTCACCTCTTCCCTCATGCTCGGCCAATAATATGAATTTCTCAACTATGCAAATGTCTTATCATGACCAAATTGTACAACTAAACCTCCATTATATTTCTCTTTCAGTAGGTTATCTCTCATTGAGCATATTGGTATGCATAGTTGGCTGCCTTTGAACAATAATCCATCCTGGATCAAATATTATGTCCATGGGCCTCTATATCCCAACAAAGGATTCTTACATGCCTCATAAGATTCCTTAAAATTTGGATCCTCTCAATACATTTCCTTTAGGTGTTCAAACCCTAAGGTCTCCACTTGGAATTCTTGTACAATTAAACTCCTCCTCAATGCATCTGCAATTTTGTTATCAGTTCCAACAATATGTTTAATAACAAAAGTAAAATTCTGCATAAATTCTACCCATTTAGCATGTCTTTGATTCAACTTTTATTGTCTAGTAATAAACTGAAAAGCTTGATTATCACTGTACAAGACAAATTCTTTAGGAATTAGATAGTGTATCCACTTCTTTAAATCTTGAATCACTGCATAAAATTCTTTTTCATATTAGGAATACTTCTTCTTGGTGTCATTCAAATTCTCACTGAATAAGAAATTGGCCTATTATCCTGACTCAAGACTACTCCAATAGCTATTCCACTTGCATCACATCTCACTTGAAATGTTTTTCCAAAATATGGTAAGACCGAAATTGGTTGTTCTCTGATCTTCTCCTTCAACACTTTGAAAGTTTTTTCAGCTTCCTCTGTCCAATTAAAAGACTTGTGTTTCTTCTTCATAGTTTCCATCATGGGTGTGCATATACCACTGAAATTTATTATAAACTTTCTATAAAAACTTGCTAACCCATGAAAAATTCTTACCTCAAATATGCTTCTTGGAGATGACCATTCTTTGATTTCTCTCACATTTTCTAGATCCATCTTCAATTCATTTGAAGAGATCACAAAACCCAAGTATATGATTTTTTTTTTTCATAAAAGATCTTTTATTCAGATTTATTAGCAATTTTTATTCCTGCAACCTTCTCATCATTGATGTCAAATGTTTTAAGTGTTCTCCCTTTGTCTTACTGAAGATTAGTATGTCATCTAGATACACTATGACAAATTTTCCTATGAAGTCTTTCAACACTTCATTCATTAACCTCATAAATGTTCTTGGGGAATTTGTCAACCCAAATGAGCATGACCAACCATCCAAACAAACCTTCATTTGTCTTGAATGTTGTCTTCCATTCATCTTCCTCTCTCATCCTTATTTGATGATATCCACTCTTTAAGTCTATCTTGGAAAAATATCTTTCTCCACTCAAACAATCTGTCAAATCATTCATCCTGGGTAAAGGGAATCTATACCTAATGGTGATTTTGTTGATGGATATGGAATTTATACACATTATCCATCCTCCATCCTTCTCTGGACTCATCACAATTGGTACTATGCATGGTCTTAGGATTTCCCTGACTAAAACTTTATCCAACAACTCTTGGACTTGATTTTTGACCTCCTCATTTTCTATAGGTGTCAAACTATAAGTTGCTTTGTTTGGTAAACTAGCTCCTGGGATAAGGTCAATATGATGGCTTATACTTTAATGGGTGGAAATGAGTGAGGTAACTCATCCACTCTTATGTTAGCAATTTTTTCTAACAGTTCTTGGATTTCTTCAGGTAAATATTCCACATAAGTATTTGTAAGGATAACTCTTGGTTTCCTTACTATATAAAACTACATTTCCTGCTCCTTCTTGACGTCATTCAAGAGTTCCTTCCCACTCATGAGAAGTATACTTGAACTAGATTCCCTCTTTTTCTCTTTGTCCTCTATTGGTAACAACATATTTTTCCTACCACCCTTTTCCATGGTATAAGTATTCTCCCTCCCATCATGAATAAATTTTCTGTCAAACTACCATGGTCTCCCCAATAAAATATGACAAACATCCATAGGAATTACATCACATAATATTTCATCCTTATAACATCCTATTTTAAATTCAACTTAGCATTGTTGACTTACCATTACTTGATGTCCTTTATGCAACCATGACACCTTGTATGGGTTTGAATGTGCATTTGTCTTCAGCTCTAGTTTCTCCACCATCTCTATGGATACTAGATTGTCAGTGCTCCCACTGTCTATGATCACCTTGAAAACTCTGTCTTTCATCTTGGAAGCAGTACTGAACATAATTTTTCATTGAACTAGTTCCTCTACCTCCTTCTCTGGTTTAAGAAGAACTTTCCTCATCATTAGGTTCTTTCCTCCTTCTGCTAATTCTTCTTCTACATGATTCTGTGCTTCAGAAATGTGTGCTTCTCCTCCTCTAGCATATTTCTTCTTCTCTTGTCATTCCCAATATATGTGCCATGTCTTTCCACATGCATAACATCTAATTTCACCTCCTCTGGCTCTTCCTCTTCCTCTAGGAAAAGAGCTTCTTCCTCCAAGTTGTTCTTCCTTATAACTTCCACCTTTCCCAAGGTGACTATGTTGCTTTCCAACTTCATGCTTTTGTTTCTGGAACTTCTCTCTGCTGGTTCCCTTACCTTTGCTTGAATTTCCTCCTTTGTTTTGTTGGATTTGTTTTCTGGACAATTTCTCTTCAGCTTTCAAGTCTGCTTGATAATCATCCTCTACTTTACTAACAAACATCATGATGATTTCCTCATGATCTCAGTCCATTGATATACCTGGCTATTTTTGCATCATCATTCTCTTTATGTCCATCCCTGATGTTCAGTCTGTAAAATTCCTCAATGTATTCCTTCACTTATAAGATTTTATGTCCCAGGTTCTGCAATCTTATGAATAGATTGATTTGATAGTCCTTTGGGATAATTTTTCTTTTAGCTTGGCTACCATCCTATCCCAACTTTTAATTTTCTTCTTTCCCTTGCATCTGCAATTGGCTTGCAGTTCATCCCACCATAGTGTTTCATGACCCTTCAGTCTTTTTAGTGCATGATTCACCATCTTCTCTTCTTCGATATCTTCATAATATAAGTACTTGTCCATAACACGTACCCAATCCAACAATTCTTCAACTTCTAAATTTCCTTCATACATTGGTACCTCTATTTTTGATCTGCCTCCTGTTCTTGAAATAACTTTCAATAAGCGGTCTTCTGCAACATCCTCTGCTACATATTCTTCTACCTCTATCTCCTCGCTTTCATATTCAATTATATCTCTAGTGCTTGGTGCTCTCCTTTGCATTGTTTCCATGGCGTCCAGTCTCATTATGATTCACCTCATTTCTTCTTCCATTTCTGGATTCGCTCTGCCTCTTCTGAGTGGCATGATTCCACTGCCTCACCTTTTGATATCTATAAACAGAATAAAATCTTGATACCACTGATGATATAAATTTATCTCCTTTCTCCTTTGTCTTCTTCCTGCAAACAAATTCAATGGCTTTGATACCACCTGATTCAGACCCCTACTCTCCCTCGGGCTACGTGACCTCTCAGTCAAGAATATTTGATTCTCTGAGCCAAATTGGCTCTCTGAAACCTTAATTGTATCACTTGTGATTAAACATGGTCCCTTTCGGATTTTGGTGCAGGTCCTATGATAACCATGACCTCTTCCTTCGTACTTCCGAAATATCAAATTTCAGGCGCTAGCTCCTTTTCCATTAGCCCTGTCCTAGATGTGACATCAGGCTATGACATCACGTAAGCACGAGATTGCGGGGTGGAAAAAAGTGGTTTGATACCACACCACATTTCTCCCCACAATTCACTACCAATTTCCACATATCCCTTTTTCAATACCATGGTTTTGATTGTGGCTCGCTCTCAAATTTTTAAAGTCCAAGCACTTTTTGTCCCTGCAATTCAACATGACCGTTGATCTTGTGATCTCGGGTGGTGCCTATGATCGATGACTGAGATCTGTCCTCCTTCTTCCTTGGTCAACTATCATTCAACGACCCCTCTCTTCATTTTTCATGCACTCCTAGATCCCCATGATCTATCAACGCGTGCCCTCCTTCCAAATCGATGGCTACGATTGATTTCTCCCTTCAGGTTTTGGGAGTTTGAACTCTCAACTCTCGCTTCCTCCACAGTACTTCAACCCAAAGTTGGAAATATATCAATGTGTGTCCCTCAAAGATTGATGGCTATGGTTCACTTCGGATCTTCGAGTTTCGAGAGTTTTAACTCTCAATCTTCACTTTCTCCCATAATGATTTCATTTGGAATTCATGATCTATTGATGCTTGTCTCTCATAGATCGACGACTACAATTCACTTTAGTTCTTCACCCAGATTCGAAGGAGTTTTTCCATGTGTCCTTATGAATTGGATGACTATGATTCACTTCAGGTCTTTACTGAGAATCCATGGATTTCGGTCGTGTGTCCTTAGGAATCGGACAACTATGTTTCAATTCAGATCTTCGGGTTTCGGGAGTTTCAACTCTTGCACACCCACCTCCTAAGTTCTTTCACCTGAAGTCTCTGATATTTTTACATGTACCTCCTAAAGATCAAAGGTTAGAATTTACTTCGACTCTTCAGTGATTTGGTGTAACACCCTGTTTCCCCCAGTTTATAAAAATAATTGGACTGGCCAAGAACTGTGGCAAACTCATAAATGTAAATATGTGATGTGAATGGACCTTATGGAAAAGGTCAATAAATCTAAATAACATTATGAATTTATATTGTAGGACTACTGAGAGGGGATGTGCAAAAAAAGAGACCACGATGGCGGTGGAAGGCACCTGGAAAGGTGGTGTTAACTTCCACCGAGGATTAATACCGTATTTGGACTCCACTAGCCCGAAGAACCAAAAGCAGCTTGCTGGCCCTGGATTAAATGTCTCGCAGGCTGGTAGGCAGATGGTTTAATGAGGGATGGGAGGTGAACCGCCCATCCATAGAGCCATTAGCCCTGACCAACACGAGGGTAATCGAACCACATGCAACCTCGTAAGAGGATAAGGCGTGGGGTAGAAGCGATTGGGGGGCAGACGCGAGGGGAGAACTCTGGAAATACGCAGAGTGAGTGATAACAGAGAGGAAGGATTGCAAACTTCGCTCCTGGTCACTGGAAAACAGAGACGTAGTCTCACAACATCGTGGTCTCAGCTCGGGGGTGGCTAGTGGTAAATCCGCTGGGAGTCGCTAAGCCTACGGTTGGGTGGAAACGAGCACCCCTCTCAGCAGTTGCATAACCCTTGGTGTTATTTCTGATAAGTGTTTTTCCTCTAGCATCTTGAAATATATATATATATATATATGTGTGTGTGTGTGTGTGTTTATTCTAATGATTATGCCCATAAGTTGTGAAACTATTAATGAATTCATTGTAAGAATGTATGTAGGATGTTTTGATCAGTACTAGTAGTTGTATATTTGTATGGAAGAGACTATATATGGCACATGTCCTCATGAATATTTATTTACATGCGTACTGATCTAATTCAGATTTCATGTTTGGTTCTCGGGTGGACGATACCCTTATCTTCCTCAGATAGTACCTTGAGGGAATCTCCCCGTAGAGATACTTTCCTTGAAAAGCCCATAAAGTACCGGGAAGGCGTTTGTGAAGGCACGAGGCCTTAGTAACCCTACCAGAAGAAGAATAACCCTATTTAGAAACCCGAGATGGAAGCATAAGGATGAAGTAACGAATCGATGGACAAGATTTCATCGAGAAATCGGTGGTCACTCATGACCGATAGATTTGGTAAGAGGAAGCTGGAGTGTTAAGTGCATTAACCCAGTTAGGTATAAAATGACGGATGAGATTCGTTAGGGAATCTGTGGTCACCCATGACCATTAGATTAGTAGGAGAAAGTAAGGCGTTAAAGGCCTTAAAACTTTGTTTTCCTGTATCTTCGTGGGTAGCAAAGAGTTTAGGACCGTAGATCCCCAAGGTCCATGAGAGTATCTGGACCGCGGATCTCTCCATGCTTAGGAAATCGTGGGTTAACCTACAAGTCAGGAAGCCATATGAGCCGTCAGATCTCGGCTGAAAAAACCAACAGTCATTGGATCTGTTAGGAGTACTCGAGGGTTAAGACCCTAGTGTATAGGGGCGAAAAACCCTAGGATAGATCTAATCTGTTTGATTGACGGAGGCCATGTGTCGTAAGATCTCCCATTTTAGGAAATTGGGAATCGCGGAATCAGGATTCCTATTGACAAGCGTTCGAGACTTTCCATTGTGGAAACCCCAGGAAAGATCTAAGCCATCTGATTAATGGACGCCACGTGTCGTAAGATCTCCCATTTCGGGAAATCGAGAATCGCGGAATCGGGATTCCTGTTGACAAGGGATCGGGACTTTCCATTGTGGAAACCCTAGAATAGATTTGAGTCATTCGATTGACGGAGGCCACGCGTCATGATATATCCCATTTCAGGAAATCGGGGATCACGAGATTGGGAGTCTTGGTAACAAGGGATCGAGACTTTCCATGGTGGAAACCTCGAAGCAGTTTTGGACCGTCCGATTTAAGGAGGTGACGTATTGAGAGATTACCCGTTTCGGGAAATCGGGGATCAGGGATTCGGGAGTTCCGATGACAAAAAATCAGGCTCTTGCCTTGACTAATCCCGACCCATAATGTTGAGATGATAGCATGTGGCTAAGCCTCGATGAATGGACAAGATTCCTTCAAAAAATCTCAGGGTTCGTAATGACCGTTCAATGTGAGGAAGAGATGCTAGTTTTACGTTGGGGTGCGAATGCACATTAGGGTAAGTAGCAAGCGGATCTAGATGGCTAGAGTCCACCCACCCAGATCTACGGTTGAGGATGCATTCCAGAGCCCCCTTTCCATTCTGCATTTAATGGGGGGGTGGAGGTCCGAAATTGGACGCGCAACTCTCGAACGGTCGATATTAATTCATCATGAGCAACAATGCTCAGGTGGATTCTGGATCCCCCTTGCCATTCTACCTTTNGGGGGGGGGGGGTTCTGGAATAGTGTGGCATGTGAAGTGAGGCCCCCTCCTTTCATGTCGACTACCGTGTCACGTTTCCCTCTCTACCACCTGTATTCCACTTAACCGCGCAACGGGGCCATTTTTGATTGGCTGTTCTCTAGCCCTGTTGAGATTTGTTCCTATTAGCCATTTGCTAACCCTGTAGGGGTTCGTCCCCATTGGTCGATCGCTAGCCTGTCGGGGTTCGAAGGTTGCCAATTCAAACGACTCAACATCACTATAGCGTCGAGGTGCAAAATATGAAAGAGGTACTGCATTTATTCAGACTGTGATCATGACTCGCGACCACATGGGAGTGGAGAGAGAGAAAGAGCCAGCTTACGATGGTCCTCCATGGATGTTTAGGGCTTCTGATTCGGCGGAAAACCATAAAAATCCGATTTAGGTAGTGGGTATGTGACAAAGTGGTATCAAAGCATGGTTACAACACTCGGCCTGATTGGGCTCATGCACGAGTTGTGCATAAGCTCCGTTCGAAGAACTCCTACAAGGAGTAACCCCCTAACTTAACTCTCTTGTCCAAGATTAAAACTTGGAAACGAGAACCTGACTTTGTATGCATGTGAAAGAGTTATAAATTTATGCACAGATTATAAAATGTATTTAACTCTTGACTAATAACCAACGTTTGTCTTTTCACCCAAGTGGACGATCAGCTGCAAGAATTTACAGATGCAGAGAATGGTGACTCCCCAAGAGATGGGAGAAGGCTCCCGCAGTAGAGACGAAGAGTCTGACGAAAGAAGAGCAATGGGAACCCCTCCAAATCTAGCCGAGACTGTGAGGAGTCTCATGGTTGAATTGCAAAGCTGCAAGGCCAATAATGAAAGGATGATGAAAGAACAAGAAAAGCAAACCAAAATTAATGCAGTTTTACTGCAGAGCTTGTCCAACCTACAACGACAAATGCAGCATGAACCCGAGATGCAGAAACATGGTCATATCAGTGGCCATATTGAGAGGAGCACCTCAAGAAAGTTCCACCCCAGAGGTAAAGGACCAGTGCCAGATGATTCCACAGAGAAGGAAGCTGGCGATTCAGAAGGCTCTTCCAGCAGCAGGACCAGTTCCTATTCCTGAAGAAAACAGAAGAAACAAAAGACTTCCAAGGGTCATAAATTTGAGGAATTCAGAAAGGCCAAACCTCCCTCCTTCAACAGTGAGATAAATAAGGGAGAGGAAGCCGAGGCCTAGCTACTTGGACTGAAGAAATATTTCAGATTCCATGATTTTTCAGAGAATTTGAAGGCCCGAGTAGACACTTTCAATCTGAACAGAAAGGCTTCCATATGGTGGGAAGACCTTAAGAATATGAAAGGGGTCCGCGAGGAGGACCTATCTTGGAAACGGTTTGAAAAGTACTTCTGGAATAAGTATTTGTTGGAAAGATATTTCGACGAGAAGGCTAAAGAGTTTTATGAACTCAATCTGGGGCAACTCACCATAGAGGAATATGTCATCAGATTCCTCGACTTATTGAGATATGTACCCTACATCAAAGCAGAGAAGGTGAAGGCGCAATGTTTCATTAGTGGGCTACCCAAGGAATACCAAAACTGAATCGAATTCGACGAGCCAAATACCTTAGAAGACACTATTTGAAAAGCAACATATTGTCATGAACAATATGGACATCAGGCAGAGTCTCGTGGAGACTGAAAACAAAAGAGTGGTTCGAGATTTCAGAAAAAGGGGATCAAATCCTCAGGATTTAAGATCTACAAGAGGAACCCCAGAATGAACTTTCCAACTTGGAGTGTACTCCAGCAGAACTTTCCCTCGGTGGACAGAAATAAAACTCCTGGACCTATACCAGTAAAGACTATTAACCCAAAGAAAGAACCTCTGAAATGATGGGGTTGCAGAGAAGAGCATCTCCTAAGAGACTGCCCACACCAACAATAGAACAGTTGAAAATTTTATAACATTCAGGAAGCAACCACAGTCAATGATGTGGCAAGGAGTATGCCGCAGATTTATGCAGCCTTGGATAATAACCAAGCTGACCACCAAGCTTCAGTGGTGGAAATAGAAGGTATGATTTTCAACCATCTAGTGTCTGTTTTATTTGACCCTGGTTCAAATTTGAGTTATATATCCCCTAATATTGTGGATAAGTGTAAGCTACAGCCACAAAAACAAACCAAGCCATGGTTGGTGCAGTTAGCCACTGGCACCAAAAGAAGGGTAGCAGAGGTCATACCAGCCTGCCAGTTAATGTTGGGTGAATTCCCCACCCAAGCAACCCTTAACGTATTACCCCTAGGATCATACGATCTGTTGATTGGTATGGATTGGCTGGCCGCCCATAAATCCAAATTAGACTGTTACCATAAAACCTTAGAATGTGTGAGCAAAGAAGGAAAAAGGATAACCCACCAAGGGATCTGAAAACCGGTCTCGGTGAGGAAAATATCAGCCCTGAAAATGAGAAAGTATTGCCGAAAGGGATGTCCCCTATATGCAATACAGGTGCTGAAAACAATCGAAGGTGCTAAACCAAGCCCCGATGATCACCCTATCCTAAGAGAATATAGAGATGTGTTTCCGGAAGAGGTACCGGGTCTACCTCCAAGAAGAGAGATTGACTTCTCGATAGAGCTCGCACCAGGGGTGGTGCCGGTGTCTAGGACACCCTACCAGATGAGCACACCTGAGTTAGTGGAACTCAAATTACAATTGAAAGAAATGATGGATAAGGGTTATATTCGACCCAACATGTCCCCATGGGGAGCACCAGTCCTGTTCGTGAAAAAGAAGGATGGCACACTTAGACTGTGTATATATTATAGACAACTTAATAAAATAACCATAAAGAACAAGTACCCCTTGCCCAGGATCGATGATCTATTCGATCAGTTGGGAGGTGCGTCTATTTTCTCAAAGATTGATTTGAGGTCGGGATACCATCAAGTCCGAATCAAGGGTGAAGACATCCATAAAACTGCTTTTCGGACATGGTATGGTCACTATGAGTTTGTGGTAGTACCATTTGGGTTAACTAATGACCCTGCCACTTTCATGTGTTTAATGAACAATGTACTCAGTAAATTTTTAGATAAATTTGTACTAGTTTTCATCGATGACATATTAATCTACTCTAAGAATAGAGAAGAACATGAAGAGCATATTAGACTTTTGTTGCAAGTGCTAAGAGAGCATCAACTCTATGCTAAATTCAGCAAATGTGACTTCTTTCAGAAGCAAATACATTACTTGGGACATGTTCTGTCTGAGGAAGGGGTATCAGTAGATCCTGACAAGATCAGGTCTATCATGGAATGGCCTACCCCAAAGGATGTTTTAGACATCAGATCCTTTATGGGATTAGTGGGATACTATAGGAGATTTATAAAAGGATTCTCCAAGATTGGTTGTCCAATCACTGCCCTATAGAAGAAGGGGACAAAATTCCTGTGGACACAACAATGTGAAGAAATATTTCAAACCTTGAAACATGTACTAACCCATGAACCCATGTTGAAAATCACTGACCCAGAAGCAGGGATGATTTTAAGGATGGAAATTTATTTTAAAATGTAGAAACCTTGGCGAATCTTACTTATCCTTCATATGCCAACTATAATTGTTTGGCGATATTTTTGTAAAAATATTCAAATTTCTAAGGATTTTATATATTTTTTGTAAAAGTTT
>ML779668.1:223845-244697 GCA_009831015.1 Picea engelmannii
ATGGATTGTATAAGGAGGATGTATGGAATGAAATGTTGAGGATAAAACTTAGAGCATAATGCAAGAAGGCTTGGAATACAAGGGAGAAATTATAGCAGAGTTCTCTTGCTTCTCTTTCATATATCTAAATGACCCCCCTAGGTCCCTTTTTATATGATAAAATCATGGTTATTCAGTTTTTGGAAGGGCTATAGGAGGTAAAATGGTTTCAAAACCTAAGATAGCCTGTAAACTCCATTGGAAAACACAAAATTTATATTTTTTTGCAACTTTTTAGAGTACATGTTTTCTTTCATTTATGCATCTAGTGTGTGTACACGGGTTGTTAGGTATGTAACACACATGTGTACGTGCTCTTCATATGCGTTAGGGCACTTATACCATACACAATATTTTTTTTATAAGAACTCCAACAATTATTTTTTGCATATGTGTGAATGAGTAGGCCAACATCAGAGATGCATAGTAGTGGAATTTTGAGTAATAACATTTCACTCTACTAAGAAGCCCATGTTACCCCCACCCAATTTTTAAGGGTAACTAGAGGAGATCATGTATCAAGGCCAGCAATGGATAACACGATCCACACCATGATGGTGATGATCAACGTGTCCACATATGGCAGCCCAATAGCCCCTATGATTTTCCTCCCAACACAGATCAACCAAGGCTCATCACATTCAAGCAACCCAAGGTATGGGGAATGGTAATCCAATGTCACCATAATGTATGGTTAGTCATTTTTTCATGAAATGTGTTGTGTTTAATTTATTAGGATAATGGACAAGGATCATTGGTTGATGTTAGATAGTGGATCACTTGCTTGAGAAATTGTCTCAGTTTCCTTGTTTCACCTTGGTGGTCAGATTTTGTGCCCTAGTATTGTGTTGTCAGTGCCCAAGGAAGAGGGATAATACTAGGGGGGAATCCCAAGGGTAATGTTTTTCTCCCGACCATACTTAACATTTTCCATCTTACATCCTTTCATATATTCTAAACTTCTACTATTTCCCATACTCTTAGGAGAAAGGGGATGACATCCTAGAGGTAGATTGCAATTATTATAAGAGAACAATAAAATGATGCTAAAAAGAAAGTGAACATAGAAAATAAGGACCAAAAAAATATATATTCCAACTTGATCTCTACTCATTCATTGCTCACCCTGGTTCCAAAAAAGTAATGTTAAAGCTTAGAAACCCACAAAGGGGGACCCTCAAAGAAAATTATAAATGAAAGTAATGATTGGAAAGATGGCTAATGAAGGGGTTTGGAAAAATGTAGCAAAGAAATGTTAGGTAAATCAAGCGCAAGTGCACCCTCAACAAAATTTCTCATAGAAATGGACACCATAAGACATGAAGGAAGCCTTAAACCATAACATATTCACACTTACTCTTGATGGGTTTTTACTTTCCCTTGTCACTCTTGGGACCTATCCCTATACCTGGGTTATTTATTTCATGTCTAGGTGGCACACCTAATAGGGCTTCATGAAGGCCTCCCATACTTAAAATTGGTAACCCTCATAAGGTCTTGGGCTTGGGTGATACTTGAATGGGATATTGCGGTGAATTGTTTACATGGATTATATCTTAGGCATCATCTTACATTACATGATTTAAGGACTAATGTGTCTTATGAAATTTTTTTTACTTTGTCTTATATTCTACTTTGTTTTCAATGGCCCTAACATGGTTCTTTGACGGACATATTGGGATGTGCCCAAGATTTTGTGCCTTATTGTAGGACTTTGTCATGCTTGATGGAGAGAAGTGAGTCATCAAGTGGCTCAACACCCTCAAATAGTTCTTTCACACCCTTAGAACCTTGTACAATTGACAAATGGGCTTGGTTTTGAGTAGGCTGGTCATTATGCCCCATACATGGGCTGGAATCCCATAGGATGGGCAGAGAAACCTAAAGTTATTATGCACAGAGGATGGAGGAATTTTCCTTTGGAAAAATATTGGAATCACTAGAGGATGGGATTGCACACCTCTTGAACTTGGACGTGGGCTTTGGAGGCTAGGGTTTGATGGATGGTGTGGTTTCCAAGGTGGTTTTACTTGAAGAGATGCACGACATGGCACCTTTGTACATTGGAGCATGACGCATGGCCTTTGGAGGCCCAATGTTCCACTCCTTGAGGCTTGACATCACATTTTCATCCCTACATCACCCTTCTAGGGCATGACGTCACCCTTTGGAGGGTTTTACTTTATGTATTTTTCATTTTGGCATATTGTAGAGGAAAATGAAGGTGTTATCCCACTTATAATTTGTAGTTGACAAATATATGTGGAAAATTGGGTTTAGGGTGGCCTCATATACATAGTCCACCCTCCCATTTCATTTTTTATCATCACAACTCTCACTTGAGAGACTTACTTATGAAATTTCCCATCCTCTTGGAGTTACTAGCTCTTTATCTCTCATGCACTATCTTTGGAAGGTAAAGTTGTGGGTGCTCTTTGCTGATTTTTTGGTTGGAATTTCTACAATTATGGTTTTATCTCATGGTATTTTGTTTAAGTTAAATTTTTTCAATTTTGTCTTCATGCAATTAATGTTTCATGGTAATTTTACTTTTTCATTCTAGATGTCTTTCTTGGTGAAGCCCTAAGAGAGGAGAATAAGTGCTTCCTCCTCTCACAAGGTTAATTTTGTCCAAAATTTGTCAAGAAATCCTTGCTAGGGTTAGACTCATAAATCCCTAAAGTAATATCACTTTAGGAATTTATCCCTAGGCTTATCGATTTTGACGTAGTTGAAACTAAAAGAGGGGAGAAAAGGTTTCTAGGGCCCAAAAGTGCTTTCACCCTAGAACTCATTTTCCTTAAGATTCAACCTCTAAGGCCCTAATGTGATAGCACCTTAGAGATTGAGTCCTACCTCTTGGTTGCAACTAGATAAAGCTCCAAGTTTAGTTTCATTTTTTTTAATAAATACTCCATATCCCTAAGGCACTGGTTACATATCTCTCTTGTGGTGAAATTTCTCAAAAAACACTCTCTTTCAACTCCCTTAATCTTTCTACTAACTTTACTAACACCAACACTTGAAAACTTACTAGTAAACTTGTTTTTGTTACAAATTTTTTCTAAATCTACCTGATAACTCTTTAATTTGGTTAATAAACATCCATTGGTGTCCTAACTCATCCAAAAATTTCATCTAACAATTGGATATTATTCTAGTGGATTTGTGCTAAGTTTCCCTTGTTAATTGTTGCATTTTTGATCAATATTTGTCGTTGCTATTATAATTTATTTGTTGTTGTTTTACTACTATTCATTGCTACAAATTCATAACAGACATAGAAATGTTTCATGTCTAGTGTCGTTAAGAGGAATTTATTTCTCATTTGAACTTGGAAATAATCATATACATTCGATAAAGTGTTCTTGTTCTAGGAAGGTACTCAAACAACCTTATACCTCTTATCTTTCCTTGACCTAGATCTTTTACTCGGTGATCAAGAGAGGGAGTAGTAGGCTTGGATACTATACTTTCTACTTTGATCCCTTAAGGTCACCAGGGATGCCTCCTCCATGGTGGACCTATTCCTTCACTAAAACGTGGGAATATCGTACTAAGGTGACAGTGGTAGGATCTTTTGTAGTTACGCAAGTTTGTTGCAGATATTACACACACCTAGGATTTTTGTTTCATTTTATTTTCCTAATTTTATTTGGCTATGTTGAGGGTCCCTTAGTCTGATATATTCTCCCCTTATTGAGGATATTGTCCCCTATACAAGGGTGCCACATACCCTCCAGTCAATTCTTAGTTATCGTTTAGTTAGACTAGTTGAGTGAAGTGTTGCATGTCAACCTTGGATTTATCACCAAGTGTTTCATTCTAACCATAGGATCATCACCATTAATGAGAACTTGCATTAGAATCATCAACAATAAGGAACATTCCAAATGTGTGAGAAATATCCTCCTCATTTCACTCTGGTTTGGCTATATAAATGATGACCGCATGGCCAATTAACTAGGACTAGGTGGTAGTTTATTCTAGTGACTACCAACTTATGTCACATATCTCTAGAAAATTCCTAATGAAAATTAGATTGGATACTATGGAGATTTAGTTGTGCCATACATAGTATATCACTTGTATTGTAACATTATATTACTTATATAATATAAATTTGTTCATTCTTTTCTCCATTTTTGTCTTCTCTCTTCATCCACCATTGCAAGTTGTGTATGTTTCATTGTTAGATAAATATTTTGTGCAAGTATCTTAGAAAATATACATTGTATTAGATCCCACAGGTCGCTAGAAATGATCGTCACCAACACTCTTTTGCAAGTACCGAAGACCGAAAAAAACAACAAGAAAGATGGAATTTCCCGCATCTGCAATTCTAATGCCATATAACTACCTCGATTGGAAACCAAGAATTATACACCTAATAATGGGTAAAGGATTGTATTGGATATCCATGGCCATAGAAATAGAACCCACCTCAACAATGGAAAAATCCAAGTACTTCAACCGCATGGAAAGGGCTCATGGTCTCCTATGTATGTTTATTTCTCCCGATCTATGATTTCACATCGATACATGCAAGACACAAAATGAGATATGGAACACCTTGGTTGGCCTCTTTGTAAAGAAGGATGAAATGAGGGGGCATTTTATCGAAGAAGAACCAAACTCATTGGATCTGAAGAACTTTGACAATGTCCAAGATTTATTCACCAAATTTAAATCTCTCCTTTGTGAATTAACAGACTATGGTATCAACAAATCCAAACAAAAAAAACAAATGGTTCTTGCCATCATGGAAAAACTTGGACCATAGTGCATTGTATCTGTCTCCACATTTCATTCTACCAGATTCACCGCAAGCATAACCTAGACCATGCCTTAATTTTTACAGTTCATTGAGGATTTGACATAGGAGTAGGATAAGCTCATTCATATAGGCATAATCAAGGGCCCCAAGGCACATGCACTTGTTGTGCATGATGGAATCATCTCTCAAAATATTGAATCCAAATAGAAAGGTAAATTAAAGGAACATGTAGAGCCAAAGAAGGGAGGGTACTCCAAACCCTTCAATGATTCATCAGGTTCCAAAGGTGGAAAAAGAAAGAAAGGAAATAAAATTGGTTACTGCAATCGTGGGAACCATCCAGGATCTACATGCATGAAGAAGAAAATAGATATTATGGAAAAAATACTTTATAAGAACAATCTTGAGTACTTCATTCATGAGGCTTCCAAGAAGAAGGTAAATCATACATATCGATTATATACTTTCACTAAGTTTATTGAACTTGATTCCTCTACACTACTTACACATGTTGATGACAATAGTAGTTTATGCCATGAGGTGTTTGGTCACCTAAACTTCAATTAAATGTAGCAACTTAGAAATAAGGGGATGGTCATCGGGTTACCTGATATCCACTTTTCCAAAGGGGTTTATGAAGGATGTATCCTTAGCAAGCATCCTCAAGAGAAGTTAGAGAAGGGGAAACATCACAAGGCCTCCTCTCCATTGGATATGATTCACATTGATCTCATGAGTCCTTTCCCTTATCCATCCATCAGTAATGCAAGGTACATGCTTACATTTTTGTATGATTACTCACATTATACTTGGGTAATTTTTCTTAGACAGAAGTTTGACGTATTTAAGCATCTCAAAAAAATAAAAAAACTTGTTGAGACTCAATCAGGGAGAAATATCAAATCCCTCCATACAGATAATGGGGGGAGTATGTAAATAGATATGTTCAAAATATTTGTCTTGATATTGGGATATAGTTGTAGCACACAATACAATATTCACATCAGAATGGGGTTGCTAAAAGAAAAAACAAATCTCTCAAGGAGATGGCTAGTTGCATGATACATGCTACAAATTACTTACAAATGTTTGTGAAGGGATACAGAATACTTGATCCCTCTATAGACAAACTCATCATTGAGTGTAGTGTCCAATTAGAGGAGATTCCCTCATATTCTCCACATGAGCCGCATGCTAATTCTTTTTTACTTCCACCAGTTGCAGATAATGAGTCCACACATTTGGATCACATACCATATATGAGTTCTGATACAAATTCAGAGGATATATATGTACAGCTAGAGAATTTAGATGCAGATTCAATAAATTCATATGAGGAGCTATAGCATATGACCAAGTGGGCACAATCCACACTTTAGGATGAAGGAGACTTTATCAGGGATCCAACGGATCCGAGGAGGAACAAATCTCAGTTTTAGGATCCTCCTCATGTAATCACTACCACTAAACCCATGATTCCATTGCATTTTTACATGGTTCAGTATTCAGACCCAAAGACCTACAGAGAAGCTATAGGGAACCCCTTATGGGAAGCATCCTTGTAGGATGAGTACAAATCTCTCCTTGAGAACCAGACTTGGGATCCAGTTCCTCTTCCTTTAGAAGGGAATCTTGACAGATGTAGATGGGCATACAAGAAAAAAAAGGTAGTAGATGGACATGTGAGAAAACACAAGGAAATATTGGTTGCCAAGGGATTTCAGCAGATCCACGAGATTGACTATGATGAGACTTTTTATTTAGTAGAAAAGTTGGATTTTGTTAGGTTATCCCTTGCCTTTGGAGAAGAAAAGGGATGGAAATTACATCATATTGACATGAAGAGTTCTTTTCTTCATGGGTATCTCTAAAAGGAAAATTATATGGAGAAGCCACCTTGATTCACACATAATTCATATTTAGTGTGTCAACTCAAAAAATCAATCTATGGCCTCAAGCAGGAAACTAGAGAATGGTACGAAAATATGGACTCCTACTTTTTCTCCAATAATTTTTTCAAATGCAAATCTGATCCAAATGTCTACATGTTGAGGATCACTGACTCAGTTATGATCCTAGTCCTATATGTGGATGATCTTTTGATCAATCAAAACTTGGTTTCAACGATTAATTCGATCATAAGAATTATTCATGACATGTTTTCGATGAAAGACATGGGTCCACTCCATTTATTTCATGGTATTAGGATCAACCATGATTCTTCAGGAATCAATCTATCTCAGGATAAGTATGCTCAGGATCACATGGATAGATTCCACATTATAGACTATAAGTATACACCTACACCCTTCTTATCTAGGGTTAGACTTGAGGATGGTCGAGATACACCAATGGTGGAAAACACCTTGTATGAACAATTGTGGGGAGTCTTTTTTATCTCACCCAGAACCAACCAAATCTATCATATGTAGCAGGGGTAGTCTCCAGGTACATGTAGGAGTTGCATGTGTTACACTGGAATTCTTCCAAGAACATCCTTAGATACATTAAAGGCACCATCAGTTATGGGATCCACTATGCAATAGGATGCAAGTTGGATCTCATAGGATTCATCGATTCTGACTAGTCTGGCGATGGCATCACTCACATGTCCACATCCAGGTAAAGGTTGAGTTTTTTATCTAGACCAATCTGTTGGTCGAGAAAAAATAAGTCTATTATTTCTCTATATTTCACAAAGGTTGAGTACATAAGAGAATTCAATGTTACCATTTAGGTGTGATTGGGGATATATAAGTTCATCACCGATGTTATCATTTATTTCTATTGTTCAACTATGATCTGATGTGAAAAATAGAGTACACTCAAATTCTATTGAGATACAGTACAAAGACAGCGGATAAAACATATTGATATCCATATGCATTTTATCAGGGATTTGGTTCATGACAGGGTCATCGATTTCTATTACTTCCCTTTCATTGAGAATATTGTAGACATCTTCACCAAGAATTTCACTAAGGAAAAATTCCATAGTTTACGCGATCGTCTTAGAGTGAAGGACATAGTTTCCTAACAACTTTCTTTCTCTTATTTTGATACATTGTATTTTGAGGGGGGCCGCTTTCCCATGATTTTTTCCCTCTTTCCTCACTTTATTTTAGTGTTCATTAGTTGAATTTTTCATGGGTACCTAACATGGCCTTTGTTTCTGGGACCTATTCATTATGTATACTCCCTAGTAGTGTTCAGGGGGGGTGTTGGAGATATTATACACACCAAGGATTTTCCTTTCATTTTATTTACCTAAGTTTATTTGGCTATGTTGAGGGTACCTTAGTCTGAGATATTCTCCCATCATTGAGGATATTCTCTCCTAGACATGGATTCCACATACCCTCTAGTCAATTCTTAGTTACCGTTCAGTTAGACTAATTGGGTCAAGTGTTGCATGTAAACCTTGGGTTTATCACCAAGTGTTTCATGTTAACC
Organism: Picea engelmannii; assembly: GCA_009831015.1. Lineage (NCBI taxonomy): Eukaryota > Viridiplantae > Streptophyta > Pinopsida > Pinales > Pinaceae > Picea > Picea engelmannii. The sequence continues at coordinate 232,115 of ML779668.1, forward strand.
TCAAGATCATCACCAATAATGTGCACTTGCATTAGTATCATCACTAGTAAGGTGTATTCCACATGTGTGAGTGATATCCTCCTCATTTCACTCTAGTTTGGCTAGTTAAACTGACAAGTGCATGGCCAGTTAACTAGGACTAGGTGGCAGTTGAATCCAGTGACTACCAATGTGTGTCACATATCTCTAGTAAATTCCTAATGCATATTATCTTGGATAATATGGTGATTTAGTTCTTTCATACATAGTATATCACTTGTATTTTAACATTCTCTTACTCACATAATAGAAATTCTTTCATTCTTTTCTGCATTTTTGTCTTCTCTATTCATCCACCATTACAAGTTGTGTATGTTTCATTGTTAGCTAGATATTTTATGCAATTATATCATAAAATCTACAAATATTTGAGGAATTGTAGTGGGTATTTTCACAATTACAAATCCTACGATAACATTTTGGCATCGTTGTCGGAGAGGATCAATTCATTCTCCTCAATGAATTATCTTTTGTAAACTTTCTCCCGAAGCCCTTCTCTTACAATTTTACTTGGAGACTCCACCGAGGATGGTTTCCTCACCTTATTTTGATGATCCTAGAGAGATTCCACTAATATATTCCTAGGTTTCATCCTACTCTCAACTTTGTGATATTTCATATTCTCAAATAATGGGACTATGGAACCCTGGTATTTTTGTTAATTGTATCCATTCATTGATGTTGATAGTATTCCATGATACCCAAATTATAGGCTCTCACAATGGATTAATGGTTGTATGAATCATGATGGTGATAGGTCCTTGTATATTACCAATTTTGAAAAATTGACAAGATACACAAAAGGATTGGATTTGATACATGAATATTCGTGGATGCACTTGTTTTTGTTTGGCATATCGATTAAAATACGAAGGTGGCTTGCAGAAAATATCAAACAAAAAAATGTATCTTCCCTAACACATCTCACTACAAAATTTATTGAATATTAGGGTCTGAGCCATCAAGAACTTAAGGAAAAAATTCAAGAGATTTAGGTATCTCTTCAAGAAGAGGAAACCTTTGAAGAAAAATAAGTTTGTGAAGAGCAGTGCGAACACTTCTCCCAAAGATTGAAAGAAGCGTAAAAAAATATAATAATTTTTGCAAGGAACTGTTTGATTAATGCCAAGATATACATCTATTGATTGACCTTTGTGCATAAAGAAGAGAATATCATGACCTTGAAATTAAAGAATATGTGAAAAATTTTGAATTTTTAGTAGAAGAAAAGCTTACTAAGGCATACTTCTAAGTAAAAACACTATGTGCCAACATACAAGAGAAGTATGAAAAACCCTGGGTTTTATTCAAGATATTGGAGTTGAATATGAAGGGATAAAAATGGGATGATTCATAAGATGCATACCTTCATGAATTCCCCCCTCCAAACAAACAAGCAAGTGATGAAGACTTTATTAATGAAATAAGCTCCATATTGTTGGTTGTGTAGCCTGATTATCTTCCTGATTCAAAGGTCCTTTCTTTCAGCCGTGTTTATACCCCATGAAGTATTTACACCCCAGAAGTATGTACACTCTTCCACGCGAGGGAGTGCAGAGGGGGTACCCCCTCTGCGGGGTCGGAGGGGGCTATCCCCCCGGCTGGGGGGTCTGGGGGCAAGAGGGCCCCCAGCGGGGGTTTGGGGGTGAATCCCCCGAAGGCAAAATTGCCTTGTAAATGTATATTGTAATTTCATTGTAAATCTGGATCGTTCATTATAAGGTCGCAGATCTAACGGTAGAGATTATGTTAGGGTTTGTTTCCCTAGAAGGCAACCCTCTTTTATGAGGGAAATGTATTATGGTTATGGTTGATGGTGAATATTGTATTATGAGATAAGAGACTGTGAGAGAAAGAAGAGGAAGTTACAATGGGTTCGCTATAGGTTGTATCCCTTCATATGTTGGATAATAATAAAGGAAGGACCTGGAAATTTCTCTGGTGGACGTAGCCCACACTGGGTGAACCACGTAAATCTGTGTCTCTATTGCATTGTGTATCTTCTGTGTTTTGTTTCCACATTTGTTTTATTTTATTTCTCCACGGTCTTGTTTTTCTAACACATATATTGAGAATGCCTTGGATGAGATCCTTGAATATCATGCATCTCCAAGGAGGGAGCATGAGGAAGAAGCTTGTGAAGAGTCTTACCAACCCCTTGAAGAGGAGAAATAATTTCCTCATGATTATGTTGAAGATAATGAAGACTTTATTGAAGAACGAGAGCCTAAAAAGGTGAATCATGAGAAATATTATTGAGAGTTTCCTTGTGAACATGTATAAGAAGAACACTTTTATGAAGCACACCATGTTGAATACCAGATCCATGAAGAGGCTCCTCATGAAGACAAAGTCCTAGTATTTTCTCCTCCATTTGATGAGATTATCCAACATCTCATCCCTCCAACACATGAAGAAAATAACATGGTAAGTTATACTTATTTCCAAGACTTTGATGATGCTCTATTATATGAATTGGAAAGTGAAGAAGTGATAAAGGAACCCTTGGATAGTTTATACCCTTCATGCTATAATGAAAGTGATGATGTGATTGAAAATATTGATGGATTTATATAGGTTGAGATACATAAATGGGATATGAATTATACATAAATGTGTTGAACCTGAACAAAAAATATCTAGCTAGAAAATGACATACATTGTTTGCAGAGAAAATATGAGAAAAGAGAAATAGGAGAGAAAGAATGGAAGGATTATCATTAACCAAATGAATGAATCATAATTTACACATGATATAATATGTATAAATCAACTAATGCACACTGGAGGAGAATCCAATGCGCCATAGTGGTGGTATAGAGTGATCTAGACACACATTGGCAGTTACATGAGTAAACTGCCACCTAGTCTAGTCTCTCAGGTGATTACGAGAGTTAATTGCCACCTAGTCTAAGTTAACTAGTCCCTTAGTATTTAGTTAATTGATTGAAATAGAGTGAAGTGAGGAGGAGATTAGGGAATCATGAGCAATGTGCTAGTCTAGTGATGATCCTAAGGACAATGTGCATTAGATGGTGATGATCCCAATATGGCATCAAGACTCTACTCAATTGATCAAACTGAAGTGTGAACTAAAGAGAATATTCTCCTAGAAGAATATTCTCCCTAGACTATAGGAGACTGAATAATGACTAGTAAACATAGGAGAAAACTTAGGAAAAATAAATCCTAGGTGTGTGTGAAGTATCTCCAACATTATCATGGTTTTAACAAATATCACGTTTATGAAATTGAAGTTCATTTTCAATTGTTGTCATTAGAAAAACCATATGTGATCTTTACTAATTCAAATGTTTGAAAACAAGAAGATGACATGATGATAGATTTTTCCCAACCACCCAAGGATGAATTATTGTAGCATTCCAATGATGATTTCTAGTCGTATCCTAGGGGGTTTGATACATATTTTTTTGAGCACTTGGATTTATTCTATGAAGAAAATTTTCAACCATTATTATGATCTGATTTTAGGGAAGGGAAGGTCATGATTCAGGATCTTTGTGATGATATTTTATATCCTTCTTCTTTTCCTTCATCTCGCTATGCCACTAAAGATATAGGTGGGAAACATTTTTTTTTCCCAAGTTGTATCTGGGGAATATTTTTTTGTTATAATTGAAGTGTAGGTTGGATTCTTTAAGAAGAAATTTGACATCCCATATTTTTATCCTCCTCACATGTAATTATCATTATTCTCCCAGATTCTTGTTCATCCTTTCTTGATGCAAACCCCCTCCACTCCCAAGGATTCATGCGACCTCCTGGTCTAAGGATCATTCATTCTAAAGAGTTGAATTATATCTTGGGCCCTTGATAAACCCTCAAAATACTTTACCATAGGCCTTTTCTCCCTTCCCCGCATGTAAAATCAATTTTGCGAGGGTCCTAATGCTCTTGTAGAGTCTTCCATGTGACTTTGGGATAAAACCTTGGGCTAAGATATTAACCCATCAAGAAATCCTCCACTTTGAATATTTAGGCTTTGGGAGTACCAACTAAAACGCGATAAAATCCTCTCAAACACTGAATACGTGAATGGATGAACAATGTAGAGGATCAATGATATACAACACACATTGAGATCAATGGTTCACAGAGGTTCTGGGACTTCGGGCTTCGAGAGTTTCTTCCGTTCAAATGAACTATTCCTCTAAATATGAGAACTATGAATTCATAGATCGGACGACTGTCGTCCTCTTTTGATGAATGATTTTTATTTACTCCGGGCTTAAGAGATTTTCACTACACAACTTGTGCTTCCTCCCTAATTCACGAATTTTGAATTTGCAAAGGGAAATGGAATTGACGGTTCTCGTCCTGTCCACAACCAATGGTTATGATTGGCTCTAAAACTCCAGGATTTGGGAGTTCTCGAACCACATGACTTTTTTCCTCTATTGTCCTAGACTGTTGAACTCAGGAAGTTATAGATCTGTTGACCCGTGTACTCACTATCAATGGTCAGGATGCACTCTGGATTTTAGAGCTTTAGGGGTCTAGCATGTTTTTGTGACCACAATTCAATTCTTCCGGATAATCGAACTTCTAGACTACCTCTGATCTATGGACATGTGTCCTTGCTGATGGATGGTCCAGATTCACTTCAAATCCCAAGACTTCAAGAAGCCTATCTCCTTTTCTCCTAAGCACAAAAAATCTCCAAAATTTTGAAGTCCGAAGAACTTTAAGGGTTAAAACTCATGCTACTCTCCAAGATCTGATGGATAGGAAATATGTGGACCCTCCTCGAGAAGATCTCGTCCACTCAACCTTGAAATTGGAAAGAGACTCTTCCTCCAAGATTTTTTACCCGCGATTCCTCTTGAGATTTTTCTCTCAATATTATATGAACCTTTGGAACACTCCTTGTGATCATCTGAACCTTCGAAAGATTTCATACTTGGAGATTTTTAGAAAAATCCTCCTACGCACTCCTTCTGCTCATCTTCCTTGATACTTTTTCAACACTTGGCTAAGTGTTGGCCTTGTGCACACCTTGCACGGGTCTTCTTGAGATTTTATACTCTACTAAGTATGTGTGCACTCCTTCCACTCACTCTTCAAATTTTCACACTATATCTCCTAAGAAAACAAGTCTAATAATGACTCAACCTTCACACTCCTTCTGTGGCACTGTGCACTCCTTGCACCAAAATTTTAGAAGAGAAACAATCGAAACTTAAAGAACACCAACAATTCATTCACCTAACCATGAAATTCACATACATGCATGTAAAATAGAGAAAGAAAATAACACAAAATCACCTAATGAACTCATATATAAGAAAACTCAGACATGTGAAGAAAATTTCTTCTATTATATTCCTCCAACAAACATATACAAAGGTTTCTACAACAACTCTCTGCAACTCTTTCCAACATAACAAAATAATGTTCAACAGCCTCTATAACTCTCTTCAACAACAACCAATAAAATTCAAAAACTATAACAACTCTTAGAAGCCTCTTTTGGGCATAGATTACATGTATTTATACATGAAGGGGATTCTTGAGCTGTCCCTCCAGACTATTCTAGTGCTTTCATATCAAAATTAAAGCATTCTACCACTAAGGATTATTTTAATAAATGAGATATTACAATCTAGATATGAGTCGATGCTCACGATATGTACAACTCTACTTGTATTAAAAGCAAATACATCTCCTTGATCTCATACAATGGCTCAAGATTCAAAAACTTTATGGGCCCTTTAATTTCAATAACTTTGATAATATGAAAGTGACATGCTCTCCTTGGAATTCAAGGCTGCATGAATGTGTGTGATGGATGTTGAGTTTTCCTCCACTCGGCCTCATTGAATGTTGATGGTGATGCTCCTCCATCATTTCTCAAGAATTGGGTAGTGCTGAGGTACAAGGTAGTCAACCTTCAAGGTATTTGATTCAGCCTTACGAGTATTAATCTTGTCACAACCCTATTTGGAGGTGGATTGAGAAATATTGCAGGAATGTAACTTGGCTTAATTTTATCCCTCCCTCCCACCTCCATGAGTTATATTTTATGATTAGTCATTATATAATTCATGATCTAAATCATGTTCTTTTTTTCTTGACTTGTCCTTGTTTTGGTTTATGATGAAGCATCGAGGTAGATATTCTGATACAATTCTAGGATGGTTTTACTAGTTGTATGATTATACCTAGCATTTTAACTAATGCAAATTAGTTTAGGTTAGGGAATTTGCATTATACTATATATATGTTGAATCATGCATATCATGCTAGTAAATTTGCATATTCTTGCATACACATGTTTCTTTTTCATTTATACATATGATGAATACATGTTAGGAAATTGCACTTAAGATTTGTTTTATCATGTCATAGTTAAGGAAATTTTGTTTCTTTTCAGTATGATTTTGGATTATCACTGATAGCCAGTGGATAACATCCACTAGAAGGTACTTATAAAGTGTTTTGTAGGTTGAAGTGGGTGAAATATTGTAGGTCTTGGAAAACCAAATATAATGAGGTTCTCATGCGCTCTACAGTGAGCACATGTCCCCATGTCAAAGCCATATGTTACCCCCCCTCATTTGTTATAGAATATTTCTACTGTGGACAAGTGAAATTTCCCTTGGATATCTAAACCTATATTGATCAAGATAGAAAAAAAAAAAATGGCCACTAACATTCCTTTATATATATTCTTTATTTATTTAGGCAGAGAAGATAGAATAAAAAAGTGTGACTTACTCCATTTCGATGGTTGTCCTCGTTGATCTTCAATCTTTGGCCTTGTTGTCCAAGATCCTTTCACAATGAAGAAAGTCTGCAAGGAACATAATAATACCTTATACTTCTACAACATATCATTATACAAGAACATATCTATCTATATAGACATCATGTGAAAACAACAATAATGAAGGAAATAGGCCAAGTTATGTATTATGAAAACATGAGAACTTACAACCTTGTTGCGCTATCATTCAGAACTACAAGCTTCCAATATAGTCCTTGAATGCACTCTAAATATGTTTCTCTTAAGATCATAAGTATCATATACATAATTTATCCTCTCCCTCTTTCACCTTGGAATTCCCTCATTATATTGGATTTGGAGGCTTAACCACCATGGGGGAAATCACTAACTAGATCTGTTGTAAAAATAGGATCACGAAGCAATACAATAATAAAAATGTGGAAATAAAACACAGAACATACAAAATAAAATTTAGACACATATATACATGGTTCACCCAGTGTGGGATATGTCCACTAGAGAAATTTACAGGTCCTTCCTTTATTATTATCCAGACAATTAAGGGATACAACCTACAACACACTCGTTGTAACTTCCTCTTCTTTCTCTCAAAGTCTCCTCTCTCAGAATACAATATTCGCAATGATACATATCCATAATACAATTCCCTCATAAAATAGGGTTTCATTCTAGGGGAAAAAACTCTGTACATAACTCCATAGAACACCTTCTTAACCCGGTTATTTTTCACCTGGGGTAGTCTTCGAGAAATAAGAGAAAGATGGTGAATGTCTGATGGCGAAAGGAAGGAAATAGATAACATATCCATGGTATTGTTTGGTATAGATTGGTATCTTCAGGCTGGGAATGATCTGTTTTTTATATATATAACATATATATGTTATATATATATATGTTATATATATATATATATATATATATATATATATAACATATATATGTTTTATATATACAAAACATATAATATATATGTTTTATATATATAAAAAATATAATATATATGTTATATATATATATAAATATAATATATATATAAACATATATAAAACATATATATTATATGTCATATATGTGACCTTATAATGAACGGTCCATATCTACTATGAAATTACAATATACATTTACAAGGAAAATTTTCCTTTGGGGAACACTATCCCCCGAACCCCCGTTGGGGGCCAAATTTCCCTCGGACCCCATAAGGGGGGGAAATCCCCCCCTGCAACCCCCTTGTGTGGAGTGTACAATATTTCTTGGCATACATTCTTCATGGGGTATAAACACGGCTGAAAGCAAAGACCTCTGAATCAAGAAGATAATCAGGCTCCACAACCAACAATCTCCCACTTGGAGACTGATCTCAACAACTCCACCGTTGTTGTATATGCTAGACTATGATCCTTCTTGGAATTGGAAAAATTTCTCATCTACACCTTCATGCTTAAAGACCAACTGAACTAAGTAGGAAATCAGTTTCTCCCTCGTTATTCCCTTTGTTAACATGTCTGCAGGATTATGGATAGTATGTATATTTTCCAACTTCAAATGTCCATCTTCCAAGATGGATTGTATGAAATGATACCTTAGTTGTATATGCTTAGTATTAGAATGGAATGATGAGTTATTTTCAAGATGAATGGCACTCTCACTGTCATAGTACAACCTACTATTTTCCTGCTTCTTTCCCAATTCCTCCATAAACCTCTATAAGCAAATAGTTTCTTTACTAGCCTTTGTAGCAGAAAAATACTATGCTTCTATTGTTGAAAGTGAAACAACCTTTTATAGTTTCAAAATACAACATATTGATGTTCCACATACAATAAAAAACATGCCATGTGGTGTTCCTCATGCTATCTTTATCACTTACCATATCTAAATCAACATATCCATGTAGAAAAATGTCTAGACCTCCAAAACATAATGCATGAGTAGTAGTACCTCTCAAATACCTGAGAATCCACTTTATTACCTCCCAATGTTATTTATCTAGATTGTTCATATACCTTCTTACACCTCCCATTGCACATGCAATATCTGGTCTTGTGAAAACCATCACATACATCAAGATGCCAAGTGTTGATGAATAAGGGGCCCTGGACATGTATTCTATCTCCCCCTATGTCTTGGGACACATTTCCTTATTTAATTTGAAATGGCTGGCCAAAGGTGTAATAATTGTTTTTTCATTCTGAATTCTAAATCTCTCCAACACCTTTTCTATGTACCCACCCTGAGATAATGTCAATTTGTGATTTTTTCTATCGCTTGTTATTATCATACCAAGGATTTTCTTTGCAGCACCCAAATCCTTCATCGAAAATGAATTAGCTAGTTTATCTTGAGCACATTTATATCCATCATATTAGACCCTATAACAATCATGTCATCTACATACACTAGCAAGATAATATAGCTTCCATTTTCTAGCCTTTTAAAATAAACACAGTGATCAGAATGACATCTATTATAACCTAGTTTTTTCATAAAACTATCAAACTTCAAATACCACTTCCTTGGAGCTTGCTTTATGCCATATAATCTCTTCTTCAAACAGCATACCAAATTTTCCTTCCCTTTGACCTCATACCCCTGTGGTTGTTGCATATAAATCTCTTCCTCCAAATCCCCATTGAGAAAAGTTGTTTTTACATCTAACCGTTCAAGATGCAAATATTCTACTACCACAAGACTTAAAATAGTCCTAATTGAAGTGATTTTAAAAATAGGAGAAAATATTTCATCAAAATATATACCTTTCTTTTATGCAAACCCCTTTACAACACGTCTAGCCTTGTACCACTTTTTTCCTCTATATTCTTCCTTCAACTTGTAAACTCATTTCTTCTGCAATGCTCTTTTTCCTACAGGCAACTGAACCAAGTCCCAAGTCTGGTTATTTACCAAGGAATCCATTTCCTCTTTCATGCCTTTCTCCCACTTCTTTTTAGTTCATAACTGCACTGCATCTTCATAACATTCAGGATCACCATAATTAGTCAACAACAAATAATACAATGAAGGAGAGTAGCGTTCAGTGGGTCTACTTAACCTGGTAGATATTATAACAGGGCTTGCATGATTTTGAGGTACTTTCTTCTCCTGTTGTTGTACATTTTGATTTTCTGGTACTTTTGGAATTTCTTTTTCATTGATCTCATCAAGCACTGTGTATTCAGGTTTTTCTTTTTCTTGTATCTTTCCCTACAACTGATCTTTGAACATGACCTTCTCATTGAATATGACATCTCTACTCCTAATGATTTTGTGATTTTCATAATACCATAAGTGATACCCAAAATCATTAACACCTTATCCAATAAAGGTACACTTCTTGGATTTTTCCTCAAGATTTATTCTGTTTTATTTATCAATATGGACAAATACTTCACAACCAAAAGTCTTCAAAAAAGAATAGTTTACCTTTTTACCTGTCCATGCCTCTTCTCAAATTCCACCATTCAAAAATCTTGAAGGTCCTCTATTTATTAAGTAAACAATAGTATATACAACATCTACCTAGAATGTAAGGGAAACCCAACATGCAATCTCATACTCCTTGCATGCTCCATGATTGTCCTATTCATCCTTTTTGACAAACCATTTTCTTGTGGAGTTCCTAGAGTTGTCTTCTCTCTATGAATCCCATGGTATGAAAAATAATATTCAAAATCCTTGTTGCAATATTAACCTCCATTTTATAATTTGATACACTTCAACCTTTTTCCTATCTCATTCTCAGCCAAAGCTTTCCATTTCTTAAAAGTATCAAAAGCGTCAGATTTTTGTTGAATGAAATAAACCCAAGTTTTTCTAGTTGCATCATCAATAAAAGTAACATAATAACGAGAGCCACCAAGAGATGATAGATGATGTGGTCCCCATACATATATATGCACAAGATCTAACCTTCAATCTTCTTTTATTTTGCGACTCTGAGAAATATGACTCTCTTATGTTTTCCATAAACACAATGCTCACAAAAATCCAAATCAATTTGTTTAATATTTGGCAACAAATTTATTTTGTGAAGTATATACATCCCCTTCTCACTCATGTGTCCAATACTATGATTCCATAGTCATGTATCCACTCCTGAAGAAGCCAAAGAGATAGAAGAATCAGTATTACTAGTACATAAATATAATGTACCTACCTTCTATCCTTTTCCTATCACCAATGATCCTTTGGTGACCTTCCACACCTTATCTGTAAATATAGATATACAACCTTCACTTTCCAACTGGCATGTTGAAATTATATTTTTCCTTATATCTAGAACATGTCTTACCTCTTTCAACAACCATTAGTTTCCATTCCTTTGCTTTATTTTTACCTTTTCCATTCCAACAATTTTGCATGGTGCATCATCACCCAAATGAACCTGTCCAAAATCACCTTGAACATAATCTAGAAAATGTTTCCTATGGGGTGTGGCATGAAATGAAGCCCTTGAATCTACTACCAAAGACTCAGAAATATTATCTAGAGAAATAATCAAAGCATATTGTAACACATCACTTGCTACATTTGCTTCTTGATTTTTATCTTGTTGTCCATCTCTTTGTTTATTTGGAGCTTTGTAGTCTTTCTTCAGATGTCCTTTCTTCCCACAATTACATCACTCTATCTTTCCCAGTCTGTATTTGGATCTACCCTTCCTAGAATTCTTGTGGTTCCCAGAACTCTTTCCTCTATCCTTTTGTCTTCCCATTTTCTCCATGTTTAACGCATTATCTGATGTCTCACCTATATTTTTTCGTCGCATTTCCTCGCTAAGGATAACACCAACAACATCATCAAATTTTAGAGTGTTTGAACTAGAGATAGAGTTACTTACATCCATGACCAATAGATTCCATCTTTCTGGCAATGAGCACAAGATTAGAAGAGCCCTGACCTCATCATCAAAGTCCACTTTTACATAACTTAACTTATTAGTAACCGTATTAAACTCATTCAAATTATCTGCAACAGAACCACCTTCTGACACCTTCATATTAAATAATATCTTCATTAGAATGGTTTTTCATATAATTTAGCCAATGCGTTCATCATCTCCTTCATTGTCTTTTCTTTTGAAATATAGAAAGCCACTGACGTTTCCAAGCTCATCTGTATCGTTCTTAGTGCCTTTTTATCAAGAACCTTCCATTCTCCGTCCTTCATGGTCATTGGATTCTTTGATATTACACCCAATGATAGGAACAGATCCTTGTGATATAAATAATCTTCCATCTGCATCTTCCATAACTAGTAGTTTTGGTCGTTAAATTTCTCAACCCTAAACTTTCCATCTTTTTCCATTGATCCCACTCGAACCAGGAACCCTTTTTTCCTGCGATTTACCTTTCACTCTAATACCAGTTGTTGTAAAAATAGGATCGCAGAGCAATAAAATAAGACAAATGTATAAATAAAACACAGACGATACGAAATACAATAGAGACATCGATATATGTGGTTCACCCAGTGTGGGCTACATCCACCAGAGAAATTGTCAGGTCCTTCCTTTATTATTATCCATCAAATGAAGGGATACAACCTAAATCACACCACTGTAACTTCCTCTTATTTCTCTCATAGTTTTCTCTCTCAGAATACAATATTAGCAATGATACATAGCCACAATACAATTCCCTCATAAAAGAGGGTTTCCTTCTAGGGAAAACACCATAACATAACTTCTATAGTCAAATATGCGACCTTATAATGAATGGTCCATATTTAATATGAAATTAAATATGCATTTACAAGGAAATTTTTCATTCGGGGGCC
>ML779668.1:244747-255295 GCA_009831015.1 Picea engelmannii
CCCCCCCCCCCCCCCACGTGGAGGCATTTACAGTATTCTAGGGTTTACATTATTCATGGGTTATAAACACGACTGAAAACAAATACCTATGAATCAGGAATATAATCAGACTCCATAACCAACAAGATCCACTAAATCGGGATCTCCAAGATTTTTAGGGAGAAAATGTTTCTAAAGGATTTTAGGGAGAAAATATATCTCAAGGATTTTAGGGAGGAAATGTCTCTCAATATCCATCATATTAGGATATTTCTTTGAGAAAATGTCTCAGCCATCCATGAGATTCTCAAATTCTCCTTGAGATTAGGAAACTAAATGTGAGGTGGATTCTCACACTAAATTAATTTCCTTTTTTCAATAATTATGAAAAATACATGTGTGTATAGTATTTTTACCTTCATATGATAAACCTAACTCCTAACATGTCTAGGGATTATGAAAAATGTTTTTCATGGTGTTAAAGTGCATGCGACACTTAGTAAGGTGTATACAAAACTTGATAAAGTGCATGCAACACTTAGTAAGGTGCATACGACACTTTTGTGACACTTGAGACACTTAAGTGTGACATTTTGGTGTGTAACACCATCCCTAGGGGTAACTGGAGTATATCATGTCTCAAGGTCTGCAATGGAGAACATGATCTATACTGTTGGGCCCGGGATATGATCAGTTTATGATGTTTATTAGACGCTTTTGCCGAATGTACATATGTGTTTTCATGTTTTGAAGAAGATTTTGAAGAGTTTTTGTGCTAAAATGCTATGATCTACACCAGGTATGCATAATTCGTGTTTTATCTTTATATTGAGTATAACTCATTATGTTTTTATGTTTCCAAGAATCTAATTCACGTTTTTGGTGTTGCAGGGCAAAATTGCAGCATGTTTTTGTTTCTGACACTCCATCCAGTATTCAATCTGGCACTTGGTCCAACACTCTGTCTGGCACTCCGTCCTCCACAAAAACGATGGGCAATTTGGTGGTTATGGTATTGGCGGCTAGGGGTGGGAAAATCAAGAACATGGGTTTTTCTCGTGCTTGCCCCCTCTAGCTACTGAACTCTTGACAACTTGATTTGGGTTTTTAAGCTGGGTGATTATTGGCCCGCTCCATTTCGGTAGTTAGGGCATCATTAATGTAATTTACTGTTTTTAGAAGAGGTTCAACCCTCCAGTGGTCGACCTCTTGGTATGTAAATCTTATAAATACCACCGTGGTGGTCATACAATAGTGAAGCAGCTAAAAAAGTAGTTTGTTAGAGAAAAATACATTTTTCCTTTGTTTTTGCCATTTTCCATTGCCAGAATGATATAAGAGTACATTTTTTAAGTTTTAATAGTGAAATCGCTTTTTTGAGTTCGTGGTGTGACTTTGAGAAGTGACAACGACTTGCTAGGGGAACCACGAACAGTCTGGTAACTGTTCTATGAGTTATTTATGAATTTCATACCTTAGATGTCTTTTATCTCATTTCGTGTACATGAATTGCTATTTTTTCTTTGTTATATAATTTGTTGTTATAGTTTAACTGTTTAGTTCTTTTTACAGGTTAGTATGAAGGCTTTTGTTAATATGCATTGATTTTGTAGTTAGTAGAAACAAGTTTGCAAACTTATACACTAACCCCATGTGCAATTAAATATTAGATTATATTTTATTTATGCTTTTAAAATCAAGTTTAAAACTGAGTTTGAAACATAGTAGAACATAATTTTAATTTATGTTTTCTTTAACAAGGCTTTTGTGGATGGATAGGGTTAGCTTCAGTTTTTATTTGTAGATTTCCTATTCAATTGTTATTTATATTTTGCTTAACTAGTTCTTAATTAATTTATTCATTAAGTTTACTTGCTATATGCTAGAATCGTGTTTAATTTTTGTTTATAAGCATTTTTCTTTTTGCAATTTGAGTTGTTGAAATAGATCTAGCTTAGTTTTACTTTATGCAATTTCTTTCCTAGATTTAGGTTGCAATTCCAATTTGTAGTTAATGATTGAATATAGTTATGAGTTTTCTTACATAGCATAGAGTACAAATATAATCTTGTTATATTGTTGATGGTTAATGCACGAATAATAATCACATGAATATGCAGGGTAATTAATGTTGTTTTCATAATGGATAAGTTTTCATTGGATTGCCTAATTCACACTTTTCACTTTGCTATTGAAGTCAATATAGAATTTATACCTCTTGAATTATCTTTCATTGTCAAATGCCATCGTGATATTATAAGACACCGGAGACATTAACACAATCATCAACACTATATTTGAGTTTTCATAGGTTAAAAGATAGTTTCTTGCTTTCATAGATTAGAAAATAGTTTTATTGTTGTTGTAGGATAGATAGTCTTTTGCTTCGGTAGGTTAAAGAGTAGTTTGCTTCTCATAGATTAAGAACTAGTTGTTAATTGTTCTTTCTTTCCATTAAGTAGATTTCCTTTTGTAAATTAGAAATAGTTGTATTAAGAATAGAGTTCACTTTTCTCTTAGCTTAGTTAGTTTCTTACTGAGTAGTCTTACTTAGTTTACTTGTTGTAGAATTTATCCTAGGTTAGTTAGTTGTTTACTTGCTTTAATAGGTTAATTGCTTACTTGTCTATTCTTGCTTTGATAGTGTAGTTTCTTGTTTATTTACTTGCTCCCATAGGATAGTTGTTCATTGAATTTAAATGGGCTAGTTAAAGTAGTTTTCTTTTGCTATTTGTTTATTGTTATGCTTAAATAGTTTCTTTTTCTTATTGTTATGATTGAACTAGTTTGCTTCAAGTAGGGTTTTCACTTGTTTTCCTAGAACTATCCATCGATCCTTGGTTCAAAAGTACTTAGGTTACATAGTTCAAAGTTTCTTAGTAGGGTTTTCTCATTAGATAGATTTGCTTGAATATATTATCCTTAGATAGACTCTTCCTTAGTTAGACTATACTACTACAAGTCCTTCTACCTTGTCATATATTTTGTTACAACTCTAAGTTTACTTACCCTGGTTTGACAATTTAATTGAGGGTTTTTAGTGTGTTTTTAGTGCATATAGAACACCCATCATACACCATGATGATCATCATCATGGTGTCCATAGATGGAAACCCAACAACCCCCTTGATTTAAACCAAGGCTCGTCACATTGAAGCAACACAGGGTATGGACCATGTTAAGTCAATGTCACCATGATCTATGGTTAGTCCTTTTTCCATGCAAGGTATTGTGTTTAATTTATTTGGCATGTGGAAAAGGATCATTGGTTGAAGGTTCATATTTTATCACTTTCTTGAGAAATTGTCTTGGTTTCCTTCTTTCACCTTGGTGATAAGATTTTGTTCCCTAGTCCCCTGTTGTCACCGCCCAGGGAAAAGGGGTAATACTGGGGGGGATACCAAGGGTATCATTTTTCTCTCGACCATACATAAAATTTTCCATCATACAACATTTCATATATTATAAACTCTAGCTATGGCCCATACTCTCATGAGAAAAGGGTTGATGGTCCGGAGGTAGATTGTAGCTAATAGAAAAGAATAAGAAAATGATGCTAAAAATAAAGTGAACATAGAAAATAAGGACCACCAAAATACATTCCAACTTGTGCTCTACTCATTCAGTGCTTTCCCTGATCCCAAAAAGGTAATGCTAAATCTTGGAAACCCACAAAGGGGGATCGTCAAAGAAAGTTATAAATGAAAGTAGGGATTGGAAAGATGTCTAATGAAGGGGTTTCGAAAAAGGTGGAACACAAATATTGGGTAACTCAAGAGAAAGTGCACCCTCAAAATTATCGCTATAGAGATGGACACCATAAGCCATGAATGAAGGCTTAAACCATAACATTTTCACACTTACTCTTGATGGGTTTTTAATTTCCCTTGTCACTCTCAGGACCTATCCCTCTATCTAGGTTATTTATTTCTTGACTAGGTGGCACACCTAATAGGATTGGATGAAGGCCCTCCCATACTTAAACTTGGTAGCCCTCACAAGGTCTTGGTCTTGGGGGATACTTGAAGGGGATACTAGGGTGAATTGTTTACATGGATTTTATCTTAGTAATCAACTTACTTTGAATGATTTAAGGACTAACATGTCTTATAAAAAATGGTTTACTTTGTCTTATATTTTGATTTGTTTTGAATGGCTCCGACATGGTTCTTTGAGGAACATATTTGGTTTTTCCTGGGATGTTGTGACTTATAGCAGGACTTTGGCATGTTTGATAGAGAGATGTGAGTCATACAATGACTCAAAATCATTATATAATGGCTCTCACACCCTTGAAACCTTGGGTGATGGAAATATGGTCTTGGTTTTCAACAAGTTGGTCATTATGCCACATACATGGGCCGAAATACCACAAGATGGGAAGAGCACCCTGGAGCTATTGTGCACAGAGGATGGAGGAATTTTCCTTTGGAGGAAGATTAGAATCACCGAAGGATGGGATTGCACCCCTCTTTCATTTGGACGTGGCCTTTGGAGGCCTATGATCTCACCCTCTATCCCTTAGCGTCACCTTGGAGGCTAGAGTTTGATGGATGGTCTTCTTCCAAAGGTGGTTTGACTTGAAGATACACACGACATGGGATCTTTATAGATTGGGGTATCGCACATGGCCTTTGGAGGCCCAACGTTCCACTCCTTGATGTTGGATGTCACATTTTCATCTTTACTTCACCCTTCTAGGGAATGACATCACCCTTTTCAGGGTTTTACTTTATGTATTTTTCATTTTGGCATATTTCATAAGAAAATGAAGGGGTCGACCCTCTTCTAATTTGTAGTTGACAAATTTATGTGGAAAATTTGGCTTTGAGTGGCCTCATATAAATAGGCCATGCTCTCACTTCATTTTTTATCATCACAACTCTCACTTGAGAGACATACATCTTAAATTTTGCCCCTCCTAGGGTTACTATCTATTTATCTCTCATGCACTATATTTGGAAGGTAAATTTGTGGATGTTATTTTCTGATTTTTTGGATTGAATTTTTGCAATTAAGGTTTTATCTCATGGTATCTTGGTGAAGTAAGTGTCGAAATTTATGCAATTTTATCTTCATGTTATTAATGTTTCATGGTAATTTTACTTTTTCATGCTAGACATATTGCTTGGTGAAACCCTAAGAGAGGAGAATAAGTGTTTCCTCTCACAAGGTTAATTTTGTCCAAAATTTCTCAAGAAATCTTTGCTAGGGTTAGACACCTAGAGCCCTAAAGTTCCATCACTTTAGGATTTTATCCCTATACTTCTTGATTTTGACTTAGTTGAGGCTAGAAGAAGGGAGAAAATATTTCTAGGGCCCAAAAGTGCTTGCACCATAGAAATCCTTTTCCTCAATATTCAACTGCTAAGGCCATAATGTGATAGAACATTAGATATTGAGTCCTACCTCTTAGTTACAACTAGATCAACCTCCAAGTTTAGTTGCATTTGTTGTTATAAAGACTCCATATCCCTTATGGTGGACCTCTTCCATCACTAAAACATGGGAAGTTCTTACTAAGGTGAAAATGGTAGGATATTCTATAGTTACAACATATTTGAGGAATTGTGGTGGGTGTTGTGTCCCTTTCGTCACTTGGGTGAGCAAAAGAAGGGCACTTGGAAGTCTAGTTGGGTCTACTAGTCAGGATAGAGGTTAGTGGATAAATTAGATAATCCAAACACATGAAATAAACAAACAACTAAGTTAGAAACAACTAAGAAAATAACTAAGGAAATGAAGCTAAAATGCATAAGAAACTTGAACCAAGATTAATAAAAAAAATGAACAATAATCATGCCACCAATGGATAACTATATTAGTGGGAAAACACCATAGATAAAGGAGGACTTGTGGATCCCCTCTTTCTCCTTGGGAGGGCTCTTGAGTCCCCTATGTGAGATTATTCTTACAAATGATAAACTAGAAATAAAATGGTGAAGAAATACAAGCTTATTCCCTCAAGAGGTGAGGTGAATAGATTATTGAGATGATGCTAGTATGCTCCAAGAAGAAAAGAGGTTACTTGAAGGAGAATAGAGGCAACATAACAATAAAATGAGATTATTGAATTCTTAGTGCACCCATGGCCTCATTTTATAGCATGTCTTTGAGGCAATATCCAACCGGTCTTTAGTGTGAACAAGGGGCCCTTTAGGGAACTCTTAGGTCTTTAACCAACCCCCCATTCAGATTCAGCTCGGATTTGAGGGTCAAATAAAGTTGGGATCTGGTCCAAAAGTGGGTTAGGGGCGGACAAGAAAAATAAATCCATCATTCACAGGTGTGCGCAGATTTTTTCGTACACAATCGTTCATATGGTGCATTGTGTGCTCTATGGGCTTCTTTGGCCCGTGCACTGTGCATGCGCTTCCTTTAGTGTTTTAGTGCATGTCAATTTTTTGACTAGTTGTATAGTTTTTGTATCTTGGAAATGATGTTTTGGTGTTGTAGGTGAACTAATAGGTTTTTGGAGATGTTTTATTCCTGTAACCATTTGCATGCAATGTTGTGGATGAAATTTTAGTGATAACAAATGCCCTCTGATGTGTGAGGTTAGGAGCATACGTATAGTTGAAGTGCATCATTGTTTCTTCTACTGAGAGTACCATTGTAAGAAAGAGTGTTGAGAGGAACTATAAGAGCGATATTTCGGAGGCAGAGGGGAAACTGTGGGGTTGAACCTTTCTCCAGGTAGGAAAATAAAGTCTATATACAAACGAGGTGGGCATGCCCCATTCTCATGTCATGTAACTCAAAAATGTAAGATAATAATTGAAGTTGTATGTTGATGTAGATAACTGCAGCACCCTCGAGGTGGTTTGATAATGGTAGATGACAATTCGGATGGTGAACATACTCTGAAAAGAGGCAATGACACCTGTAAGAAGTGTCGATGACTCGTAAGCATTTATGGCCTAGAAAATTCAAAGGTCTTCAGCTAGTATAAAACAACTACAACAGTCACATAGTAAGACCCACCGTAACATGAGAGGGTGTTGAAGTCAAATGTTTAGGGGGTCAACAATAGCAGAGAACAATGATGGTTCTCTCTGTGTCGTCTGAGACTCCTCATTCTAAAGGTAATGAGAGTCAATATATTGTCACCATTCTAGAAACTATGTTGATGTCGACAGAAAGGGAGATGTGACTCCAAGAAGCAAAAGGGATTCATGAAATCCACTGGATAAGATTAGGAACTAATAAGGAACATGGATGAAGTGAAGATGCGGTGAGACTCAAGACTTCCCTTGGTTGGGGATATATGTGAAGGATGAGTGGAAGCAACCGTGAAACTAGATCTAGTGTCAGGTGAAGGACTAGACATGGGCTAAATTGTTCCAGAGGCGTGACAAAGTGGACAAACTCAGAGATTAGGGGTACATGGATTGTGGGATACTCAGGGTGTATGGACGATGTCAACATGAGTAGAATATGATGAATTCCTCAACCAAGGGAGACATGGGTTTCTTTGCCAAAAAAATAAGGTTGTCAAGGGTGACAACAAAAAGCTAAGTAAATGCTAGAAGCAAAGGCTTTTTACAATTACCAAATGAATAAAGAATCATTTGGGATGAGTGTACAAATACAGAAATGGGTGCCCCAGTGCAAGATGGCTTGGCCTATGAGGGTGCAACTTTCATGGAGAACTAGTGGAGGGTGGGGCCCCCATGGGTGGGTTTTTGTATGAGGTAAATGAATGGAGGGAAATTTGTAGATGGGAAAACTGATTGTGGATGAAATGGAGGGTTAATGATACTGTGGAGGTGCAGTCAAAATAGAACCGTGATGAGATAACCTGGGATTCCATTGGGAAATCTATCAAAATGAGGAGAAGAAGTATGTGGCTAAATCTAGGAAATGCGTAAGACTATCAGGACTCCCATACCTAGGGGGTGAAAGCAGCATGAGTGTCAAAGTGCCAAGGGCGACTATGAATGGGACAACTCATGTGGGGGAGAGTGTTATTGGGTGACAATACCAAATTACAATGGAGGTAATAATACTACAAAGTTGTATGTAGGGACCCTACATGCAAATGTCAGAGGGTGTGACTGGAAGATGCAATTGATATTCAAAGGGAATGATTACATGATAGTGCCAATCATATACCTGAAGTGGTTGCGCTGGTTTGTGATGACCAAGTACCTGCACACATTTAAAACTGAATACCCGACATGAACAATATTTGAAGATAAATAAAATATAACAGTGATTTGATAATTTTTAACATGAGCATGCGTACCTGGACGTGATGTGATAAAAATGATCCCTCGGGGTCAAGTATGGATGGTGACCAAAGGAATGTGACTGTGTAGGTAGTGGGATCCTAATCCCATGGTCGAAGACGGATCAAAAAATAGAGACTTTGAGCTCCTATAACTGAGCATGGAAGTTTGGAAAAAGGGACTATATATGGTTGTGTGGCCCACAATGCCACCTCATTTGTACCTACTGCCATAAGGAGTTGACGAGAGGATTCTAGAGGGGATGTGGATATTACAGGAGTTCAAGCCAACCGATCCAGGAATTGTGAGAGCTAGGTTAGTGGTATCATCCTCTTGCATAGTATATAGGTTCTATTTTTTGGGTAGGGTCGTACGGATGATCGTACTAGAGTTTTTTGTAGGGGTGGGCCCATCAATGCGTGGGAGAAGGAAGGATACCCACGCTTAGATGCACGGGTATAATTTCCTCTCCCGCACATGATGTTTGACTATTTTGAATAAAATCACACATGGGGGAATGTGGGAGGGATAAATAGGTGTGCACTTGGTGCGCGCCTATTTGATTTACAGCTGTGCACTATGAGAAGTTGTTTCTCCGACAGCTGTGCATTAGTGCACAACTGTGTAGAGAATAGGTGTGCATGAATGCATGCTTGTGGGTGTGATAGATGCGCATTGATGCACATATGTTTCTTCAACATCTATGCATTGATGAGCACATGTGCGAAGAACAGGCACGCATATGTACGCGCCTATGGGGGGTGACAACCGTGCACAAAGCTGGGGATTTTGAAAAAACTTGTACCTTTTGAATATTTTTTGTTAATAAATGATGATGGTTGATCAAGTGTTGTTTTTGTGAATGCAGGTGTTTAGCTCATTATGTCGGTCCATTGGAGAGAGTGGGATTGGGAGCGCCTCAAGGAGGTGGTGAGAGATGAGTCAGGCATTCAAAGACTTTTGGTAGCTTGTGGGTTTCTTAAGTTCTTCGACTACCCACTGATATGGGTGCAGGAGTACCTACTGCAGTATCTGATTTCTATGTGGAGCATTGAGATGCAGTGCTTCATTATGCGGGGGGAGCAGTTGACATTCTCAGCTATGGAGGATGTCTATTTCTTGACGGGGCTCCCTTTTGGGGGAATGGCCCTACCTGTTGATCCCCAGTTGCCAGGGGATGTACACTTGGCAGACTTGGTACAGAATTATTGTTTGGGACCGGACATTATGTCAGGTTTGGTCATCCGTATTGAGGTGATGGATGCACTCTTGCATCAATGAATCCTAGTGATGATCGTGAGGATTTACAGATCCTTAGTGACTCAGAAGATCAGTGGTGGTCAACTCAGGATTATGCAGATAATGTTGGATGGATATTTTTTCTCCTGGGTCTTGATGTTGCATGCCAAGATGATGGGGCATATTAATAGGTGTCGGACCGCCGACTCCGATGATTTTGTGTTTGGATCGATCTTGGTGGTGTGGTTTTTGGAGAGGGTGCCCATGTTTCTCCCTAGAGTGTTGTTGCCGGCGGCTAAGGCACGAGAGCCATGACTGATGCAATGGTAATCGATTTTGGTACATAATGGTGGTGGGTAGGGTGGCCACTATTTTACGACCACCTTGGAGCGTGTGTGGTGCCATATGCCACAGATTATACTGTGGTTCCCATATGGTTGGATGGACTTCCGATAAGACCCGGATATGGTGCTACTTCCTGGGGAGTATTGGGACCAGAGAGGTATGTTGGTGTGATTATGTTTTGTGATTTTGATAGTATAACATATTTTTATGTATGAATGAATGTTGATGTTATTGTTTGTTTTTGTTTGTGTGGACATGGGACTACGAGGCCGAGAGGCTGAGTTGGTTGGAGAGTTGGCTCATCAGGGGCCAGTGAGACCACTGCATGTAGATATGATGATCCAGGTGCATGGCCATCGCATGCACCTCATGTAGAGGCCATTGAGGATTTAGAGGATTTCCATCATCAGTTGGAGGTGGTACCACAGGGTGTGCCTGAGGGAATGTGGTCCCATATCTAGGACAAGATATTCCTAGAGCAATGTTTGGGTGACCCTGCAAATTTGCAGAATCTTATCCATAGAGAAATTGTAGCGAGGGCAACGATGACTAGGCGACTGCCCCCAGGACTTGGAGGACCCCTAGATAGCGGGGCACCTCCTGTAGATAGAGGACCTGGTGGTGGCACATTGGAGGTGCCATGAGTGCTATGTTGTATATTTTTGTATTTACATAGGCTTGCGAGCCCATTTTGTATAGGATAGTGTGACCCCTATTTTGTTCCTAAAGGGGTGAGGAGGGTTCACTTGCCTAC
>ML779668.1:269708-284305 GCA_009831015.1 Picea engelmannii
TGTTGTATGCTACACCTTTAGCAGGCTTCTTTGCTCTAGTAGGTTGATCAAAAATATGAAACTTCCATTCTTTCTTCTTTTACCTCAGGTTATATCTATTTGGATTGTTGTTGGTCCTTTCTCCCTTGCTCATTTCATTTAGTTGGTTATCCATGAGAGAGTCTTCATATGTAGATTGGGTTAGATGAGGAAATAAGGATATGTCTCCGAGACAATGGATTTCAGGGTCGACATCTTCTTCCTCTCTTTCTTCATCAATAACAAGGTTACTTTGGAGAGGAGCCTGAATTCTCTGATCATCCCTATCCCTATTTCTTTGATCTCTTTGTATAATATGAGGGGCATTATTTGGTCTTTTGAAGTTACTACTATTATCAACATTTTGGAGATTCCTACAACTCTTCTTTCCTTCCAATTCCAACCTTTCCACTTTAACAGACAATGATTTTACTAGCTTGGTCAATTCATCCTTTTGAGGGTGGGTAGCTGAGGAATCAGAGGTTGAGGCTTCAGACCTGCCTTTTCTTCTGTCTCTATCATATTTTCTCCTAATTTTTCCTACTGCCAATAGATTATATTCCATTTCAAGGGTTTCATCTTGCATATGAGACAAGGAGGTAGCTCTTCTTTCTCCTAGTAGGAGGCAGAACTCAGGGTCAAAATCACTAGCATAAGTAATATTGGTAGAGGTTTTTGTAGGCTTAATTTCAGTGGGAATGTTTTTATACATCTTATTAAACCTCCTTGAGAAGTATGAAACAGATTCCCCCTCCTCTCTCTTAAGTGCCCCAAATTCTGTAATATAATAAAGGAAATCTTTTATATCCCCTTAATGTCTTAAGAATGAGTCATCCAGAGTATCGATCCCATCAATATATCTAGGAGAAAGTCCTTAAACTAACTCCTAGCATCACCGTCGAGGCTTTGTACAAAAACCCTCATCCGCACATCTTCATTTTTGATGGTGTGGATCTCTGCAAATCTATAAAAAGATGAAAGGTGATCTTCTACAGTTATGTCTCCCTCCCCTATGAACTGGGGAATGTACTTAAGGTATTATATGGCTAGGAGAGAATTCATAGGCCAAGGTAAAACTAGAGGGATGTATCTAGCAGCCAATATCTCGGCCATATTGTTCCTAGGAGGATTAGCACCTGCCATTAGGATGTGAACTATAGGAGAAACAGGGGAAGATGGAGCTTGGAAAGGTATGATTGTAGCTATGATTCTAGGAGAGAAAGGAAATGACTAACTATTAGGGGAGAGAGATATGGGTTTCAAGGGAACAAAGGTTTCCCCTTCTCTAAACACAACAACTTTAATAGGAGGGGGAGTAATAATTCTCGAAGTAGGAAAATCTTCTAAAGTCCTGGGTCTAAACCACTGTATAATATCAGGGGAGACAGGGGTTTCAAGGATTTATCCTTCCAAAAAAAGACTAGGAGGGGGGGAATAAACAGGAAAACTCCCAAAAATTAAACTTCTGGAAACTCCAACAGACATTATAATAGAAGAATTACAAGAAGCTATTGGAGTTTTTAAATAAGAATCATGTAAATTACCAGAATCACCCAATACATCGGCTGAAAGGTGTTCTTCTTAAGAGGCCTTTACTTTCTTTATAATCTTCTCTGGGTCAAATTCAGGTGTATCTAGAGGAAACCGAGGAATAGACCTCATCTGTCTTCTTTTCAGAGCCACAATTGAAATAGAGGAGTCGCTAGGTGCAAGTTGGAATCTTCAAGGTACTTATTTCTGATGCACCTTTAGAATCCGAATTTCTTTGTCGTTATTACCCAGGGAAATATCTTCAATTAGTTCCTCGGAAATGATGCCATGAATGTTAGTACTGAGATACACCCTCATATTGCAGGAGGATAATCCCAATACCCATCAGAAATTTTGGTGGATGTTTGATTTATGAATGGAGGTCAAATGAACTAGACTTGATACAGGAATGATTTCACCATAGAAACTGGGCAGGAAATACACAAGGAAGTGAAGGCCTCATTAAATTCAGTAAGTTAATTGAGTTTAAGTGTGAGAAAAGGGAAGACTTAGTGATAAAGTGGACAAGTTTTCTATGGGCATTAGGCTTTCAAGGATCTTGGTGAAAAAAACAATCAGGCTCAAGAGAACTCTTGAACTCAAGCTTCAGACACTAAAATATGTCACAGGAACACAGTCACAATAGCATAATGATCAAACTTACATCACAATGCAACTACAACTACTCGACTAGATCCTCCATGCCCGAGTCATTTAGTGTCAGGATAAATAAGATAACAAGGGAGATAACTAAAATAGGTCACGATACAACTGTAATTAAACCTATATTACAATAGCATCACAACCCTCAACTGGATCCTCCATGTCCGAGTATTTTAGCACAGGTTTTACAGAGAGATGAAAAGAGGCTGATTTCTATTAATACGAAAGTCTCAAATTTGATACATAAACAAAGATCAACTCTGGCATCAAAATATTACAAGATAGGGAGCTCTGCTCAACCAATTGACAACCTTAACAAAATATCAAATTGAAATGTTTATACTTAGAATTGCCCACGATCACCAGGAGCACAATTTGGCCATTGCATTCAAGGCATTTCGTCTGCAATTTCTTCTGTTAGACTGAGTGTGCATCCTTCTGTCAGAAGCGATCTTAGATTAGCATGGATCTATAGGAAATCCATCCACAGGGGTACCATGGGCTGACATTTTAGTCTCCATGGCCAGACCTCCCATGCCTTCAATTTATGGAGTGAGTTGAGGTTTCAACCACTGGTTCTATTTTCATTAACTATCTTCTCTTGAGAACTCAATGAGACTAAATTCCCAGGGGGGAACCACATGTTTCTCTTGGATAGGATGTTATATGAGCACGTGATTGTGGGTCCATCAAAATTAGTTTGGAATCACACCACTTTTGAGCCCACAATTCACCACCTCTCACCATGTATCTCTTTTTCCTTACCATGGTTTTAGTGAGGGGACTGCTCAAGAAAATTATCACCCAAGCATGTTGTATCCCCATAATGAACTGTGGTCGTAGATCTAGTCACGATCTGAGATCTGGGTGCACCTTCTAGATTTAGCACCACCATTGGATTTTATCTACCTACCAACTTTAGGATCTATGAAAATAGTACTTTGGGGTGGGGTGCTTCTTTTGGCGCTGAACAATAACACCTCCTTTTCCTCCAAGTGATTTTACCCAAATCTATGGATCTGGTGATGTGTGGCCTTCTGAGATCGATGACCGATATGATTTTAAGAAAATCCTCTGAAGCAATGGATTAGTTGACACGTGGCCCCCATGGATCAATGGTCCAGATTCACTTCGGGTTTTCGACACTTCCGACTTCAGAAGTTTCAAATATGAAACATGAAAAATATTCCAGAGGAAAATATCCAAAGTGACATGGTGGCCTGATGTCATATGATGTCATGATTTCTGATGTGTCATGAAAATAAGAGTCACATGATGCACGACCAAATGACCTAGAAAAAGCACCACGTGTCATGACTGGTGAGTGTGCCACATGCTTCAACACTTCGAGCTTCGAATCTTCGGGGCTTCGGTTCTTTGGGACTTCGGGACTTCAGTTCTTTGGGCTTCACCTCTTTAGGATTTTTCAATACTTGAATTTCACGATTCTCCAGAGCACTAAACTCCGAAGCGAGGGATTTTCATCCACATGTCTTCTTTCTTTTGATGGCTCAGAACACTTCGGGAGTTCGGGCCTTGTCTCTTTAGGAAATTTTCACCCTTCTCACTTCAAATCTCCTGAAGGAAAAAGTTCAAAGTGAATTATTTGTTGCCACGTGTCCCCACCAATGGATGGTACAGGATCACTTTAGGCCTTTGGCACTTCGGGGATTTTGGAGGTATTGTCTCCAAGATCAATAGATCCTATTGATTTGAGATCAACGTTCCATAGTTGTTTTGGGATTCCGGGCTTCGGCTCTTTGGGAATTTTATGCACTTCTCACTTCATATCTCCTGAAGCTCATTTCGTTGAACCCTTGAATCGATTTCCACTTGTCCCTCTCAATAGCTATGAATTGTGTTCACTTTGGGCTTCGGGACTTCAGGAAAATCAAATCTCAAAATTGGGCTTCCTCCATGTTATTTTACCCGAATATATGGATATTATGACGCATGGCCCTCATGGATCGACGGATGAGATGATTTTGGGTCTCGAGACTTTGGAAATATCAAATTTAAGAACTTATCTACCTTCTAAGTTCGTGGACTTCTGTCGCGTGTCCCTGCTAATGGATGGTTCATATTTACTTCGGGACCTTTAGTACTTCAAGGCTTCTGGTGATACTACTGCCAAGATCAACGGTCATCGATTATTTCGGTAATTCAGGCTTTAAATCTTCAAGACTCTTCAATGCACAACTCACACAATCCTCCAAAGTAAATCTTCTAAAGTGTGGGATCTAATGACGCGTGACCCTCATGGATCGATGGTTGAGATATTTTTGGCGCTTCAGGACTTCAACAACTTTGCACACTTCTCACTTCAAAACTCCCGAATCCCATTTCCATGAACCCTTACATCGGTTGCCACCTATCCCCCTTTAAGATATATGACTCATGCTCACTTCGGGCTCTGGGACTTTGGAATGTTTCTCTGGTGCTATACTTGGTGCAATTTTAAGGTTCCAAATACCCGCGATCTACTGATCTGAACTTCACGAGGGATCCCCACCGCTGAAAATTGAACCCACATGCTGTTTGGGTTTCAAGCCTGAAATGGACTGTTATGAACGTTGTGCTTGATGTCCATGGCTGCAACGTGTGTGGGAAAGGACTTGGGTGAATTTTTGTGGGCTGGGAAAACAAAAGGACTAGAGACTGAAACAAAAGAGGTGAGTGTTCATCCTCTGGGAAAAACAGAAAGGCTTCGAACCAAAAATTATTTCGGGTAAGACATCAAGAGAAACAAGGTTTCTTAAAACAAAAAGGGGCAAACAAAAAATCGATTTTAACAGTCGAAAGGGAAAAACTTTAAGACTTGTCCTGCGAGAAGGAGAGAGAGATAGGGAAAGGATACATGCCTGAGTATTGAAAAAACACACAAACAACTATTGATAACTATATGTGATAACAGGTACCATACTGGAATGGCAAGCACCATGTTGGGAAGGATAAGCATCACAACTACCTGGAAATCTTGTACTCTTGTTGGGGGGTAGATGAAGGGAATCTGAATAATGGCTTGGAGGATTGTCTCCCAAACTGGGATTTGACCCTGGGGGAGGGTGAAATCAGGAATAATTGGTCGCGTAGGGTCCTCAGGGGATTCCTGAGGTAGGATTTCTTCCACTAGTGGGGTGTCAGGGAGTGGAGAAGCCTATGTAGGAGGAATGGTATCTCCAGTTTTAGTTCCATTGGAAGATATGACACACACTTGTGTTGAGGGGTGTATGAGCAGTGGTGTTCTGTGGTATGCCCCTAGAAAATATGGGTCATTGAAAGTTCCCAAGCCCATATCCATGAGTGGATATGCATAGGAACTAGTGCAGACAAGAGGTAAGATGTTATTGATGTTGGAGGAGTGGTTAGTCTTGCAATGTGAAACTTGGTCTATGGTGATGATTTTCCCATTGTTGGGGAACATCATCATTTGAAATACAGAAGAGGCCACTACCTTCATATCGTACATGTAGCTACATCCAAATAAGATGTTGAAATCGAGCAGGATGTCAATAACCTTAATGTCGATAAGGATGGTTTTTGCCCCGAGTTCAACGGGGACATTTTGTAAGAGCCCTTCAGGAGAGGATGGTCGTCCATCATAAGATCTCAAAGTGATGGCAGATGGTATTAACTCAGAGGAGCCAAGTTTCTGCCATACAGTTTTGGACATGATGCATGCGGGTGCACCTTCATTAATGATACATCGATGAACCATGATGTTTTTGCTGGGCCCATGATATGTTCGATTTTATGATAGTAATTAGATACTTTTTCCGAATGTACATATGTGTTTTTCATGTTTTGGAGAATCTTTTTGAAGAATTTTCTATCAAAATCTTATGACCCACACCAGGTATGTATAATTCATGTTTTATGTTGATCTTGAGTATAATTCATCACATTTTTATGTTTCCATGGATCTAATTCACGTTTTTTAGTGTTACAGGGAAAAATCGCATCACGTTTCTACTTCCAGCACTCAGTCCAACACCCCATCCAGTACTTGATCCAGTACCCAGTCCGACACTCCATCCAACACCTCATCCTGCACAAAAATGGTGGGCGATTTGGTGATTATGGAATTGACGGCTAGTGGTGGGAGAATCAGGAACATGGGTTTTTCTCATGCTTATCCCCTCCAGCTACTGAAATATTGACAACTTGATTTTGGGTTGTTATGGTGGACGATTATTGGCTCGCTCTATTTCGGCAGTTAGGGCACCATTAACGTAATTTGTTATTTTTAGAAGTAGTTCAACCCTCCAGTGGTTGACCACTTGGTCTGTAACGCTGATAAATACCACCTTGGTGGTCATACAATAGAAGGAAGCGAAAAATTCATGTGTTAGAGGGAAAAGACAATTTCCCTCTATTTTGCCATTTTCGTTTTGCCAGAATTGTGTAAAACCTACGTTTTCAGTTTTAATGGTGAATTTGTGTTGCTAAAGTTCATGGTGTGCCTTTGAAGAGTAACCACGACTGTTGAGGGGGCCACCAGTAGTCCGGGTAACTATTCTAAGAATTTTCTTGTAGATTAAGTAGCATAAATGTCTTTTTATTTTATTTCCTATACATGAAATGTTATTTTACTTCTTTGTTATTTAGTTTGTTGTTTATGATTTAATTGTTTTAACTTAGTTTTGCAGGTTATTTTGAAGAATCTTGTTAATATGCAATGACTTTGTAGATGATATGAAGGAGCTTGCAATCTTAGGGACTAACCGTGTGTGTAGTTAGATGATAAATCAAGTTTTCTTTATGCTGGAATAGATGATAAAAACAGAGTTTTAGAACAGATTTTTAATTCGTGATTTCTTTGACATGGCTTTGATGGATGGATAGTGTTGGTTATAGTTTTCAATTTTAGATTGATTATATAATTGTTGTTTAAGTTTTTCTCATTTAATTTTCCATTTAGTTTGCTCAATTGCTTACTTACCTTATGCTACAATAGTATTTAAATTTTTGTTTTGTGAGTATTTTCCCTCTTTTTGCAATTTGAATTATTAAATAGAACTAGTTTAGTTTCCTTCATGCAATTTCTTTCTTAAGATCTAGGTTGCAATTTCAATTTGTAGTTAATGATTGAATTCAGTTATGAGTTTGCTTATATTAGTATAGAATGCATTTGAATTTCATAGATTAGAAGACAGTTTCTTTCTTTCATAGATTAGGAGATAATTTTATTGTTGTTGTAGGATAGATAGTCTTCTTGCTTTGTTAGATTAAAGGATAGTTTGCTTATCATAGGTTAAATATTAGTTGTTAATTTCTTTCATTATCATAATTCTTTCAATTCAATAGGTTTCCTATTATGAATTAGAAATAGTTGTGAAGATTAGTTTGAGAATAGAGTTCACTTGTTTCTTAGTTTAATTAGTTGCTTATTGATTAGTTTACTTGTTGTAGAAGTCATCCTAGGTTAGTTAGTTGTTTACTTGCTTTAATAGGTTAGTTGCTTACTTGTTTATTTACTTGCTTTCATAGGATAGTTGCTTATTGAATTTAAGTAGGCTAGTTGAAGTAGTTTGTTGTTGTTATTTTCTTATTAGATGAATAGTTTGCCTTTGCTTATTGTTATGATTAAATAGTTTTCTTTTTCTTATTGTTGAACTAGTCTTCTTTAGGTAGGGTTTTCATTTGCTTTCTGAGAACTATCCATCGATCCTTTGTTCAAAGGTTACTTAGGGTACATACATTGAATTTCTTAGTAGGGTTTGATAATTAGTAGCCTTGCTTGAATAGATTAACCCTTAGATAGCCACTTCCTTAGTTAGACTATACTACTACCAGCCCTTCTACATTGGCATATATTTTCTACAACTCTAAGTTTACTTACCTCGGGTTGACAATTTAATTGAGGTTTTTTAGTGTGTTTTTAGTGCATATAGAACACCCATCATTTTTGGTGCCATTGTTGGGGAGTTGTCTCAAGGTAGGAAATAGTTAGGAAATAGATTACTTCTAGACCTTAGCATTAGTTTGGTGGCAGTGGAACATTAAGACGAGAGGTAAGAACCTGCACATCTTCTATAGCAGGTTCCCCCAAACCCAATGGTATCTTTTCAAAAAAAAATTTGTTTACTTTCATGAATAGACCTAGAGACCCAAAAGGTATATATGTTAAATCTAAATTAGATCTTTCAACCAAGGTTCCTTCTGACCTTTTCGGGGGAAGGAACATTCCACTCATAAATTCTCCAAACCGATACCGAAAAACAGGAGCTATCTCAACCCAAAGAGCTAAAGCAGTCTCTAAAGAGACTAAAACAAGGAGCACTATAGAACAAAAAATTGAAGCATCAATAATAGTGGGATAGGAGGCAAGACCACTCAAGCCTTCTGTAGAAACAAACAATACAACCTCTATTTTCTAACCACCATCAGGAGATCCTAGCTTTGTGGACATCATCTTTGTGTGAACCATGTTTTATCAAATGACAAGATGAATTCAAAGGTGACCATTAGTTTGGAAGAACTCTCTCAAATCCTAGCAACAATTGGGATCTGTTATTTTCAGGAAGAACACATCTTGACAATAGTCAAGAACTTATCTACCTCTCCAGAAATATTAGAAGAATCAGGGTCCTATGAGCTACAAAATGATTTTCCTCGCCAAAATGCGAAGGAAGCTGAAAAATTATGGACTACATCCAGTGGAGAGAAATCACTAAGACCTAAGATTGAGGAGTTCTCAACATCCATATCAGCAGATCCTTTATGTACTTCATAAATCAATCATCCCGAAGAAGACGATCTGCATAGCATGATGAAGGAGAGAATAGAAATTACTGTTGATGAACATCAATATTACATCAAAATTTTGTTTCAAGAGGTCTTCAGGCCACAATACTATTCTCTTCTTCAACACCTTCTGATGCCAAAACAAGTAGGTTGGTTTGTTCTTCATATCCAGGTAATCACTGCGGTAACTTTTTCATATATGGATATGAGTATGTTTCTTATCTTGCTCCGCACATGGTTACATTGGAAGAGTTCTTACACTTGAATAAATATTTTCCCTTTCTTTTTAGGTAGGGAAGGATAGTAAATAAAAACCACATGTTGTTAGTTTAGCTTAAATTCTAATGCAACCTCATTTTACATTTTCTTTTAATAAAATAAATATGAGATACATATTCCTATGACTTGATCTCATTGATCTCATTAGTTTATTATCTTTTAGAGTGTGGTTTTTGCAAACAGTTTTAGAGATATCTGTAGGTATTTATATCACCAAGGGTAGACAATTCCAAGGAAATATAAAAGAAGGATTTTCTTCAAAAACATTGTTATACTTGAACCTTGTTGTCTGCTAAGCATCAAATGAATAATGACTTGTTGTAATTAGCCATATATTTGCAAACATTTTCATCTTCTTTTTCTCAAGGCATCTTAAATAGCAATTTCTCTTGAAAATATTCACCACTATATAAGGAAGTGATACCATAACCATCAAGCTTAGAGGTCTCTCGTACAATTTTCCCAAGAAACCTGAGAAAGTGAGTAAAGTATCTTTATTAAAGAGTAACAAGGAGGTCTGGTTAGCAGTTAGTCATGGAAACATCACAATAACTTACAAAAGAAGAAAGTGAGTTGAGCGTAGAGATACCTTTCTATTCTTTCTCAATGGTACCATCCACTACACACTAAATAACTTGATTATATCATATCTTTATATAGACCACGTCTCCTTAAGTACCCCTTACATCAAGAAAATCACTAAGGAATATAACAAAAATTCATCCTCTAACATAAATATCATCCCAATTGAAAAAAGAAAGAAAAATTTGTTTTCAGAGATGTCCCCCCATCCTCTTGCATAAAGCAATATTATACTAACATTTTAAAATATGGAAGGCCAGTCTCTAAGGGTGTAAGAGGCTAACCCGTCGGGATACTAAACAGGTCTGTTGGAAATGGGTACCGACCTGTGGTATGACTAGGTAAACCCGTCAGAGTACTGAACATGCTTGCTGGAAGTGGGCCATTCTACCTAGCGAGGATGATAATCTGACAAATAAATAAATAATAAATTTAAACTTGTCCTGATGTATGACATTACTTGTAGACAAAGCTGACATGAAGTATGTATGGTTAAGCTACAATTAATGAACTCCATAAACTTTCCATTGGGAACTAACTCTGAGGCTATCTTGAAACTCTCTTTCCTACCTCTTCTTATCTATATATAGGATCTCTTATCCTATAGGTGGGGCCATCCTTTAACCCTCTCATCAGACCAATTTGTGAAATTTATCTCTACACTTAACAAGTTGTAAATCTTTGTCTATTGGGCGAACTGTTTGGTTTCCTATATTTTTTATTGTGAGGTGTCACAATACTTAGGTGTGGGGGAGGGGTTCACGAGTTGACAAATGATAACATTACCTATAAGAAGTAAAAATTTGTAAAAATTTATCTGTGTTGTTTTTAGAATACAGGCTATTATGTCAGCAGTTATTTTATTTTTGAAATGCTAATTCTCTGTGTGTTATAAACTGTTGTACATTTCCTTAACATACCACTTAACTGGTTTATTTTCATTACAAAATGTTCATTGCAGAGTTATGATTACATGCCTTATATAATGCGAGATAGAGGAATGGATTGTGTGAGCATGAAGGAAAAAAATAATAATGGAACACTCTTAGTATACCTCTACTCCTATTCACTATGTTTGTGGTCTCTGAGGAATCAATTGCCTCAACCACAAAGCTCCCAAGAGTTGGAGACTATTTGTTTAAACACCACCAGTTTCCAAGAGCAAGCTATAACAGGGTTTTCAAAATCAAATTTCTGAACATCTATGGAGCTAAGGGATACTCCAAGGAGTGGATAAAAGAGGAGCTAATCAACCCTCTCATAGTCATCACCAGATTGATTACATGTGAAGGTAGATATTTGATCTCTAAAGTCTGTCACTTTCGATCATTAGCTCACTTTTAGTTCAATAATCCATTGAATTTTACATTTTACTTCTTAAAGAGTCTTGAGAGGATGTCTTCCCAAGTGAGGAAGAATGCAACCAATCCGCATAACAACTTATTTCACCATGGCCATATCAAACTACTTGTCTTAGTCGAATTGGGGAAAACGTGGGATTCATTCATTTACCAATTTGCAAACCCTCTTCTTACAATCAATACTCTCAAGAAGACTTTTGATCTAGGGATTGTTACTCCACCCAAACCCTCATGCTTAATCTATTCCTTTACCAGACCAAAATTCCAAGAAACTTGTTGATACCCCTGCAGCCTCATCAGGAAAGAAGACCAAGAAGCCTATTGCTAACCCCCCTCTAAAAATAGTAAAGACCAAGAAGCCTATTGATAATTCATTTCACGAGGACGTGCCATATCTTCGGTCTAGGGGGAGTTTCCTGAGCTAAAAAACGCTAAGCATTGCCCATTTGTATAGAAAACACATGAGAAGAGGAAATAGGTGATCCGGATTTATGTAGGAACAAAATGAAATACAGAAATACACATAAATGTAAAGATGTAGTGGAAATAAGACTTCATTTCATTAATAACAAATGACTGGAAAAATGCTTACAGACAGAATGGAAATAAACTAGCTAGGGCGCTGGTAGCTTATCTCTGAGAAGAGATGTGGTGGCTATTG
The DNA here is from genome assembly GCA_009831015.1 of Picea engelmannii. Classification (NCBI taxonomy): domain Eukaryota; kingdom Viridiplantae; phylum Streptophyta; class Pinopsida; order Pinales; family Pinaceae; genus Picea; species Picea engelmannii. Next base: position 281,550 of record ML779668.1, read on the forward strand.
GCCTATGAACTGCCTGTTACAATGAGGCTCGAAGGCCTATATATTACTGAGAAACAATGGAAAACCCTAAACATCCAAAAACCTAACCCTGGGAGATGAAACGCCAGAATATGGGCCCCATTGGGGTAAATTGGTACATCAATTTCTCGGGGTCGTAACTTTGGCATACTATCTCCGTTTGATGCACATGATACATCGTTAGAAAGATATATCCGAGGACTACACTACTAATAGCGAATATCAAGACTAGAATGTATTCATATTCTTCGGAGCATTCATGCCCAAAAAACATCGTTTAGAGCCTCAAAACAGCTCTGGAAGTTTAGGACCCGAAGAACTGCTAAAAATAGTAAATTGTGCTACAATTAAGGAAACTAAAAATCTGAAAGAAATAATGGTGTGGGTCCAAGTGGAATAGGTGGGTGGACACCAATATCCACCTAGATCAGTCCTGCCACCTTAGGAAGCAATGGTCCCCATTGCGTTGAGTTCCTCCATGAGATGAGGAAACTTCTGCTGAACTTCGTCCCTGGTGAGCCACTTGCTCTGGTGAAGGAGTTGGCCTACTTTGACAACTTGATATAGTTGGATCCTCTGTTGGCGGGTGTTCTTGATCTGTGTGTCCATAATTTGATTATTTGTGGCTTGTTCCATGCAATCTGGGTTTAACTCTATTGGTGTGACTTGTTCTGCCATGTCGGATGTGTTTAGTAGAGGTGGAAAGTAGGGCCGAAGGCGGTCCACATTGAACACTGGGTGCAGAACAAGGAATGGTGGAATACTGAGCTCAACAGAATTGTCCCCTACAACCTTGGTGATGGTGTATGGCCCATATCGGAGCGGGCGAATCTTGCAGTAGGGTCTAGCGAGGTGCTCCTTTTGCAAATGTAGCCACACTTTGTCGCCCACCTCGAAGTTGTGTGACACCCAATGTTGATCATGTCGTTGCTTGTAATTAGCATTATCTCTGTCCAAGATGTCATGAACTTGTTGGCAGATGTGTTGAATGCCCTCAATGAAGTTGTTTTCCTTGTCAGCCTCAGACTGGACATGGGCTAAATCTGCCCAAGTAGCCGCAAATGGCATGGCTACGTCAATGGGACATAGTGGTTGGAATACCAAGTCCACTTGAAAGGGGCTATGGATGGTTGAGCTATGGAGAGACCAGTTGTAGCTATGTTGTACATAGGGGAGGCTCTCATCCCATGTGTGTGGATTCTTTGAGTTGTACATGCACAAAATGTGTACAATCATCTGGTTGATGACCTCTGTCTGGCCATCAGTTTGTGGATGGAAAGTTGTGGACTTGGTGAGCTTGGTTTCCAGCATCGACCAGAGGCTAGAACAAAATGTACAGAGGAACCTCCTGTCCAAATTTGAGATGATATATTGTGGGATCCCAAAGTGTACCCACACTCGTTCAAAGAAGAATTTAGCAGTGGCTTCTGCTGTGATATTCTTCTTGTAGGTCATCATAATGGACATCTTTGAGAATCGGTCGACGACCAAAAAAACACAGTCATTGTCATGCTTAGTAGAGGGAAGGCCTGACATGTAATCCATAGAGATGGACTCCCAAGGTCGACTGAGGGTAGCAAGCGGAGTATAGAGGCCTTGCTTCTTGATGGTCGGTTTGGAAATGGTGCAAGCAGTGCAGGACTTGATGTACTTACTGACATCCTGTCGAAAGTTTGGCCAATAGAAATAATTTTGCAGTACTGCCATGGTTTTCTCAACCCCGAAATGCCCAACTACCTGACTGTAGTGTGCCTCCCAAATTATCTTGGCACACTCACTTGAAGGAACACAAAGGTGTCCTAGGTGACAAAGAAGGACATCCTGGAGATGAAAATTGGGAACTTGCTTACCCTCCAAGAGTGTATTGTATGTGTGGTTGAATTCTGGATCACTTGTGTAGAGAAGCGGCCAATTGGAAGTCTCGTGCCCACAAGATTTGAGCACAATGGTTAGTGCCACGATGGGTGATCAACTGAGGCAGTCTGCAACATTATTGGTGCTACCTTTCTTGTACTTAATGTTCAAATGAAACTGTTGCGGGTATGTGGATCACTTATGATGGAGATCGTTCTGCAGCTTCCCTTGTGTCTGTATGAACTGTTGATGCTCTGGAAATTTCCTAGAGGTTGTCAGAAAAGAAGAAATCTACGGGAGGTAACTTTATCCAACCACTTAGAAGCTAAGATCTATCCCTACCAGCTTCAGAGAGGGATCTCTCTGTATGATTTAGATATGTTTCAAATTTAAGATATTAGGCTAGGTAAATAAAATATGTTTGTTTTGTTTGTTTGTAGTTTTCGTTGGGTTGGCTGAGAGAGCTTTACACATCCATTGGGCTATGGGGTCTGTATCATGAAATAAAATCTAAACCAGGAAGCAAAGAAACTTTTTACAGGGCAATATAATGTAATCGCTGGATTCTTTTAGTAGCATAAATGAGGAATAGCAAAAATGGTGAGAATGTCAAATACAACAAAGAAGCAGTTAAGAATTTCTTTATCGTAAAATCAGAAGATGAAACACTAAAATCTTTAAAGTCAGAAACAGGGTATACAAAGATAAATCCTACAAAATTCGTTACTTTCAAAGATTAGATTCAGAATACAATGCGATAACTAAGCGAGAATAACATTGTTACACATTATTTTCGTCATCCCTATGATCGTTAATTATGTAAACCTATATGTTGCCTTCAGAGGGGTCACAGTGGCCTGAGTTCCTAAAGAGAGAAGGGAGAA
>ML779668.1:303234-323347 GCA_009831015.1 Picea engelmannii
TGGGGCCTACTAAGGGGTAGGCGCCACTGGAGGACATGGCATGTTCATGGAATCTTTCATTTGTTTGGAAATTTGGGGGAAATGGTGAGTATAGTGACCATCATTACTACAAAGAGCACAAGGGAAGTTAGTCTGAAGTTTTTTGTTTTTCCTCTCTTGGCCTTTGTTATTATTTCCCCCTTGGGGGTTCTGGTTATCCCAGTTCTAGTTTCTCCCAATAGGTTGGTTTTGTTGGGGGTTATTTCCCCCTGGTCCTCGGTTATTATTGTTTCGGTTTTTCCTTTCTGGAATTATTTGGCTGATGGGTCGGATTTTCCATATTGAGTTGTTCAAAATTTTGAAATTTCTGAATAGAAGATGGCTAAACAAAGTTAATCCTAGCATGTGGTTGTTCTTGTGGAGGAGAAATTGGTAGTGGAGGACCAGGAAATCGAAAATATGAATTATTTTGTGGCAATGATTCATAGGGTGCATAGTAAGGCGTAGCGCTTTCACTAGTTACAAAGTTATAAGATGAGGTAAAGGGGGTACCATAACTTGGTTGAGAGGATGAGCACATCATGGCTGACGACAAGGGTCCACTTATGGGTGGACAGGGTATGGTTGTTGATAAGGGGGTAGAGTGTAATAAGGGGGTCCCCCATACATTAGAATATATTGGGGTGTATCGTAAATAGGTGGTGGTTGGACATGTGTATTGTGGTGTGTTGTGGTACCAATCAATCCATCCGCCAAGTGAGAAATCCAAGGTTTGTCTTGGCCGAATGGTACATGTCTCAGGGCATCGAGTAGTAATGTGTATAAGTAACCTGACTGAGAATAAATGAGTTTGTACTATTGAGCCTTGTTGATGGCTTCCTCTTCGGTTTGGGGGAAGGTGGAGGCCACATCTTTGGCAAGGATAGAGATGAGTGAACTGAGAAACCAATCAAGGCATTGTTTCTTGGTGGTTTCTTCTTGGCATCAACTACGTCTTTGATGCCATTCATGAATGTGGTCAGTGATATGCGTGGTTGAGGATTGTTTACACTTAGAGAGCAGTTCTAGACCATTGTCATGACAAACTAGTAGTTGAAAGAAGGTCAAAAATGTTTTGGCCAATGATTCAAAAGTCACATGGGACCCTCATTTTCCGTCCGCATACCATTTGGATGATGGACCTGTGAGTGTGCATTGAAATAAACTTAAATAGATGGAGTCGTCCATGATGTTGTTTGAATATCACCATAAGTGGAAGGTCATGATATGGTTGTTGGGATCTTCTCCCGCCTTTCCCTGAAACTTGGGAATGTCTGAAGGTAGTTTGGTAGGCATAGCTGGCCATGTGGGGTCATGAAATATAGGGTCATTTGTAAGCTTACTCAAATCAGGTATGTTGAGGGAGTCCAAATATGGCATGTGGAGTGGCAGTGGAGGATTAGTTCCAACCATGGTATGAGCAGTTTGTGTACCTGACCCTTGAGGGGGATTTGGTGGGGTTGTACTTCTCCCTTGAGAGGAATTTTCCCCCTAGCCTCCTTGTGAAGGAGAGATAGTGGATGGGTGGCCTTGGGAATTGGACCCAAGTAAAGTGGAACCAAGAAACGTTGATCCAAAAATAGTAGCACTCACAGGGGTGTGAGATGGTTGAGTCAGTGAGTTGGTGAGACTAAGAACTCATCCTAGGATAGGAGGGAGATTTTGCAAGCATCTTGAGCGACGGGGATTTTGTGGGTCCCCTGTGATGTTCGACAAGAAAAGTGAAATGTGTGTAAATGGTGATGAGTGAAATAAATGAACAAGAGGATTTGTATAATTTTGGACCTTCACAATATATCTCACAATCATATGTAAACGAAAGAGCATCATACATAAATCAATTGAAAAGAAGCATACATATGGGTATGTGGATTTTGTTTGTGTGGGGGAAAAAAGAAAACAAATTCTTGTGTCCTAAAAAGACGTAACTTCCTTCCTCTCAAATAGCACTGAACCTCACAATATCACTCAACAGTGGGGTCTGAAGCCACCGAAAGAGGAACTAGTGAAGGATGAAACGACAAGTTATAATGAGGGGTTGAGGGTGCATGTCCTGAAACAGCTTGTGATATTTCCCAATAGCCGCACAAAATCCTATCAAGGTGCAATTGCAGCCCACAATTGGCACCTAGGTAGATGTCCTAAAATTTAGCCACTAGGTACCTCGGTCAAAGTGTGTCATTTAGATTTTTGGCCTCAGAAATGGGTCACGGGCTAGATCCCTTACAAGAGTTGGGTGACTCAAGGGGGGATGCACAAAACAACTAGACCTCGGCCTTCGACCCTTCACGGGCATCTCCCTGCCTTATGGGGTTAGGAACACTTGACTTGGAGGATTTTAAAGTTCCCTCTTTGTCAACTTCTAATGTTTGAAGATGTGAGAACCAAATAACAGGTGGTTATTTGGATGCCTACCCCGGAGATCCTACCTAGAGTAAAAGATTTCCTTTGGCACCTCCTGTGGAGGAAAACTTAGTGATTTTTTAGAAAACTTTTAGATGTGTTTGTTTGAGAGATTGGGGGTGTGAACCAAACTCGTTTGAATTAAGTGGGTGTGGATAATTTCTTCAAGAGATAGTGGGATGTTTTGGAATCCCTTTGGAGGAAACCTACTTCAACCTCCACAATTTGAGATGAAATTATGTGAGTGACTAGTGACTTTGTGTGTGATCAAGTGAACAAATATGCCAAATTTTTAATAAGTTAGGTGTCAATTTCCAGCATGTGGACTTCTTGTGGTCCTTACAAATCTTGATTACCTATCTTGCTAGATGCCATTGGTACAACCTTGAGGAATTTTACTATCCCTAAAGAACTAGCATGTGGACATATAGGTCCTTACCAATCCTTTAAACTCCCTAATGTTATTTAATCTAAGAAATATTTTGAACAACTATCCTATATCGCAAGCATGTGGGCATGTATGGGCCCATTACTATAATATTTAAACTCCCCTAGTGTTGTAAACTAAGAAAGTAGCTTCAAAAACTATCCTATATTTGAAACATGTGGGCATTTATGGGCCCTTACAAATTTAAGATGTTTTTAAAAAGAAACTAAGAGGAGCCCTAGGGGGGATTTGTCCTCTCCTAAATATTTTGTTAAGGGTGATGAAATATTCCCTCAATCATTTTTATGATTCTCAAGATCGCTCTATGGTGCGAGAGAAGAGCATACTCAATGATTGAAGTTTGATTTCTGGTCTCAATGCAAGTGTTTATATATGTGGTAGTAAAGGATCTCAACTTAACTTTTACAATCAAAACAATCCATCCATGTGGAAACTCAACGAAAAAGATGAGAAATATGGTTCTTTTTAACCCCCTAAGTGCCTATGTTTTGACTAACCCTTCATGTGGAGAGGGAATCTATGTGTGGTGCATTTACAATATTGCATAAAAGAAAGATTTGGAAGGATAGGGGCCTTCAAAGCATCACAAAATCTCTTACAATGTTGAGATTCTGGACAGATGTGCAAGTTACAGTTCAAACATAAGCACAGTGGGCACACAATGTGCAGAATGCGCAGTGAACACAATACCTTTGGGTGCACTGTGCGTAGAATGCATAGAGAAACAAAGTGTTGTTGGTGCACAATGCTCAGAATGCGCGTCTATGGGCCAAAATACCTGCGCACATTATGATACGCGTCGGGGAGGCGACAGGATTTTAAGTGGAATTCTTCTCCTCCAACTCCAAAATCAACTCTTTGCAGGTAAGGCTAGGTTGGTTATGATCCCTGCAAGGAAAATGGGTCAAAAATAAGTTCTCAAACAACCCAAATAGGGAGGAAATTGATACCTTATACCCAGTATGGTTTCCAATCTGTTGTGTTCCTTTCGTCACTTGGGTGAGCAAAAGAAGGGCACTTTCAAGTCTAGTTGGGTATGCTAGATAGGATATAAGTTACTGGATGAATTAGATAATCCAAACACATGAAATAAACAAACAACTAAGATAGAAACAACTAAGGAAATGAAACTAAAATGCATAAGAAACTTGAACCAAGATTAATCAAACAAATGACAAATAATCATGCCACCAATGGATAACTATATTATTGGGAAAACACCATAGATAAAGGAGGACTTGTGGATCCCCTCTTCCTCCTTAGGAGGTCTCTTGAGTCCCCTATGTGAGAGATCTTATTACAAATGGTAAACTAGAAAGAAAATGGTGAAGAAAAACAAGCTTACTCCCTCAAGAGGTGAGGTGAATAGCTTATTGAGATGATGCTAGTATGCTCCAAGAAGAAAATAGGTTCCTTGAAGGAGAATAGAGGTAGCATAAAAATACAATGAGATTCTTGAATTCTTAGTGCACCCATGGCCTCCTTTTATAGAATGTCTTTGAGGTAATATCCAACCGGTCTTTAGTGTGAACAAGGGGCCCTTTAGGTCACCCTTAGGTCTTTGACCAGCCCCCCATTCAAATTCAGCTCAGATTTGAGGGTCAAATCAAGTTGGGATATGGTCCAGAAGTGGGTGAGGGGTCGACAAGAACCATAAAAGTGTCATTCACAGGTGTGCGCGGCCTTTTTTGTACATAGTCATGCATATGGCACATTGTGCACTCTATGGGCTTCTTTGGCCCGTGCACTATGTACACGCTTCCTTTAGTGTTTTAGTGAATGTCAATTTTTTGAACAATTGTATAGTTTTTTCCTCTTGGAAATATTATTTTGGCATTGCAGGTGAACTAATAGGTGTTTGGAGATGTTATATTGATGTAACCATTTTCATGAAATGTTGGGGATGAAATTTTAGTGACAATAGTGCAGATTTGCACAAGTGCAAATCCCGTGATAATATTTTGGCATTGTTTCCTGGCAGGATCAAGTCATTCTCCTCAACAAAATATCTTTATTAAACTTTCTCATGAATCCCTTCTCTTAAAATTTTACATGGTGAATCCACTAAGGGTGGTTCCCTCACCTTCCTTTGATGATCCTAGAGGGATCATCTGGTGACTGTACTGATATATTCCTAGGTGTCATCCCACTCTCAACTTTGTGATATTGTGTATTCTCAAATAATGGGACTATGGCACCATGATATTTTTATGAATTGTATCCATTTGTTGATGTTGATACTATTCATGGATACCCAAATTACAGGCTCTTGAAATGGATTAATGGTTGTCTAAAGCATGATGGTGATAGGTCCTTTTCTATTACCTATGTTTCAAAATTTATAAGATACATAAAAGGATTGGAGATTATACATGAAGATGTGTGCATGTTATTTTTTTTGTTTGGCATACTGATCAAAATAAAAAGGTGGTCTGCAGAAAATATCAAACCAAAAAGTGTATCTTCCCTCTCACATATCACTACAAATTTTCTTGAATATTGGGGCCTGAGCCATCAAGAACCGAAAGACACCATTCAATAGCTTGAGGTATCTATTCAATAAGAGTAAACCTTTGATGAAGAATAATTTTGTGAATAACAATGTGAATACTTCTCCCAAATATTGAAAGAAGCGTCTGAGAATATAAGAAGTTTTGCAAGGAACTAGTTGATCAATACCAATATGTAAATTTATTGATTGAAATTTGTGCACAAAGGAAAGAAGAGCATGACCTTGCAATTAATGAATATGTGAAATGTTTCTAAGTTTAAGTAAAAGAAGATCTTTTTAAGGAATACTTCTGATTAAAATCACTATGTGACAAAATACGAGAGAAGTATGACCAACCTTGGGTTTTATCCAAGATATTGGATTTGAATATGGAGGGAGAAGAATGGGATTATTCTGAAGATGGAGACCTTGATGAAGTTCTCCCTCCAAAAAACCAAGAAAGTTATTAAGAGTTTATTAATTAAGAACCTCCATATCTTGAGCATGCCTTGGATGAGAGCCTTGAAGATCATGTATCTCCAAGGAATAAGCCTAGGGAAGAATCTTGTGAAGAGTTGATTACCAACCCATTGAAGAGGAGAAAGAATTGCCTCATTATTCTGTTGAAAATAGAAAATGCTTTATTGAAGAACGAGAGCTTGAAGAGGAAAATCATGAGGAATATTATTGAGAAGAACATGATTTTCCTTTTGAACATGATGAAGAAGAATACTTTGACAAAACACACCATGTTGAAGACTCGATCCATGAAGAGGCTTCTCAGGAAGACAAAGTCCTGTTATTCTCTCTTCCATTTGATGAGGCCATCCAAGCTCTCATCCCTCCTGCATGTGAAGAAAATAACGTGGTAAGTTATACTCCTTTCCAAGACTTTGATGATTCTATATTCTATGATTCAGAAAGTGAAGAAGTGCTCAAGGAACCCTTGGATACTTTAGATCCTTCATGTTATAATGAAATTTATGATGTGATTGAAAATATTAACAAGTTTATACATGTTGGGAGACGTAAATTGGATATGACTTATCATGGTTTAAATGGAGATCCCATTTATGATATTCAAGGTCATTTTCAATTGTTATCATTAGAACAACCATATGTGATCTCTACTAATTCAGAAGTTTGGAAACAAGAAGATGGAATGATGACATAATTTTTCCAACCACCCAAGTATGATTTATTGCAACATTCACATGATTATTTCCAGTTGTATCCTTGGGGGTTTGATACATATTCTTTAGAGAACTTGGATATATTCTACAAAGAAAATTTTTAACCACCACGGTGCTTTGATTTTGAGGAAGGGAAGGTCATGATTCAGGATCTTTGTGATGAGATTTTCCAACCTTATTCTTTTCCTTCATCTTGCTATGCCACTAAATATATAATTGGGAAACATGTTCATTTTCCCAAGTTCTCTTTGGGGAAAAATGTTTTCTTAGAATTCAAGGGAGGTTGGATTCTTTAAGAAGAAATTTGGCATCCCATATTTTTAGCCTCCCCATGAGTAATTATAAGTCTTCTTCCAGATTCTTGTTCATCCCTTCTCAGGCCTTGGGGAGTGATGAGGTCCAAGGTAGTCAACCTTCGGGGTCTTTGAGTCACACTTATGGGTATTCATCTTGTCACAATCCTATTCAGAGGTGGACTGAGAAATATTTTGTGAATGTAACTTGGCTTAATTTTGTCCATCTCTCCCGCCTCCATGAGTTAGATTTTTTGATTAGCCATGATATAATTCCTACTCTAAATCATGCTATTTTTGTGCTTCACTTGTCCTCATATAATGTTGGGATTTTTTTACTGGTTATATGATTATACCTAGAATTTTAACTAACATAGATAAGTGTAGGTTAGGTCATTTGCATTGCATTGTATATATGTTGCATCATGCATATCATGCTAGTATAGTTTCATCTTCTTGCATATACATGTTGCTTTTTCATTTGTACATATTATGCATACATGTTAGGGAATTTCACTTAGTATTTGTTTTATCATGTCATAGATAAGAAAAAAATATGTTTTTCCCGTATGGTTTTGGATTATCACAGATATCCAATGGATAACATACACCGACAGGTACTTCTAAAGTGTTTTTTTGGTTGAAGTGGATGCATGATTGAAAGTATTGGACAACCAGAGAAGTTGAGGTTCTCATACACTCTACAGTGATCATGTATTCCCATGTTGGATTGAGATGTTACCCCCCCCATGCCTAGGGGTAGTTGGAGGAGATCATGTCTCAAGGCCCACAATGAAAAAAATGATCTACACCATGATGATGATGATTAGCATGTCCACAAATGGAAGCCTAGAAGACCCCCTCATTTTCCTCCTAGCACAGATCAACCAAGGAACATCACATTCAAGCAACCCATAGTATGGGTAATGGTAATCCAGCATCACCATAAGGTATGGTTAGTCCTTTTTTCATGTAAGGTGTGTTGTTTTATTCATTGGGAACATGGAAAAGGATCATTGGTTGAATTTTGATAGTGGATCACTTGCTTGATAAATAGTCCCGGTTTCCTTTTTTCACCTTGGTGGTCAACTTATGTGCCCTAGTCCCATTTTTTCATTTCCCAAGGAAAAGGGGTAATATTGGGGGTCCCTCCCAAGGGTAACATTCTGCTCCTAACCATACTTAACATTTTCCATCATACAACATTTTTTATATTCTAAACTTCATCTATGGCCCATACTCTCATGAGAAAGGGGTTGAAGGACTTGAGGTAGATTGCAACTTCTATATAATAATAATAAAATGATGCTAAAAAGAAATTGGACATAGAAAATCAAGACCACCAAAATCCGGTCCAACTTGAGATTTACTCATTCATTGCCCACCCTAGTCCCAAAAAGGTAATGCTAAAGCTTGTAAACCCACAAATGGGGACCCTCAATGAAAATTATAAATGAAAGTAGGGATTGGAAATATGGCTAATGAATGGGTTTGGAAAAATGTGGCACACAAATATTTGGTATCCCAAGAGTAAGCACACCCTCAACAAAAGTGTTCATAGATATGGACACCATAAGTCATGAAGGAGTCCTTAAACCATAGCATCTTCACACTTACTCTTTATGGGTTTTTACTTTCCCTTTTAACTCTCAGGACCTATCCCTCTACTTGGGTTATTTATTTTATGTCTAGGTGTCACACCTAATAGGGATATATGAAGGACCTCCCATACTTAAAATCGGTAACCCTCACAAGGTCTTGGGCTTGGGTGATACTTGAACGAGATACTGGGGTGAATTGTTTACATGGATTGTATCATAGGCATCAGTTTACTCTGCATGATGCAATGAATAATGTATATTATGAACATTGGTTTATGTTTTCTTATATTCTTCTTTGTTTTGAATGGCCTTGACATGGTTCTTTGAGAGACAGCTTGGGTTGTGCTCGGAATGTTGTTCCTTATTGTAGGACTTTGGCACATGTGATGGAGATAAATGAGTCATCTAGTGACTCAACACCCTCAGATAATGTCTCTCACACCCTTACAACCTTGGACGAAGGAGAAATGGGATTGATTTTGAGCAAGCTAGTCAATATGCCACATACATGGGCTAAAATACCATAGGATGGGCAGATCACCCTGGAGCTATTATGCATAGAGGATGGAGGAAATTTCCTTTTGAGGAAAATTGGAATCATTAGAGGATGGTATTTCACATACATTGCACTCGGATGTGGCCTTTGGAGGCCTATGACGTCACCTTGGAGGCTAGGGTTTAATGGATGGTGTGGTTCTAGAGGTGGTTTGAATTGAAAAGACACATGGCATGGCACCTTTGCACATTGGAGCATGACACGTGACATTTTTAGGCTTGACATTCCACTCCTTAAGGATGGAAGTCACATTTTTATCCCTACTTGGCCCTTCTAGGGAATGATGTCACCATTTTTAGGGTTTTACTTTATGTATTTTTCATTTTGGCATATTGTAGAGGAAAATGAAGGGGCCAACCCTCTTTCAATTTGTAGTTGACAAATGTATGTGGAAAATTATTTTTTGGTGGCCTCATATAAATAGGACACCTTATAATTTCATTTTTTATCATCAAAACTCTCACTTGAGAGACTTGCTTCTGAAATTTTCTGCCTCTTGGGGTTACTAGCTCTTTCCCTCTCATGCGCTATCTTTTGAAGGTCAAGTTGTGGATGCTCTTTTATGATTTTTTTGATGGAATTTCTGCAATTAGGGTTTTATCTCGTGGTATTTGGATTATGTAAGTGATATTTCTCAATTTTATCTTCATGTTATTGATGTTTAATAGTAAATTTTACTTTTTCATGTTAGATGTCTTCCTTGGTGAAACCCTGAGACAGGAGCATAAGGGCTTCCTCCTCTCACAAGCTTAATTTTGTCCAAATTTTTTCAATAAATCCTTGCTAGGGTTAGACTCATAAATCCCTAAAGTGATATCACTTTATGATTTAATCCTTAGACTTATTTATTTTGACATATTTGAAACTACAAGAAGGGAGAAAAGGTTTCTAGGGCCCAAAAGTGCTTGCACCTTGGAAATCCTTTTCCTCAAGATTCAACCTCTAATTACCTAATGCACTAGCACCTTGGAGATTGAATCCTACATCTTGGTTGAAACTAGATCAAGCTCCAAGTTTATTTGCATTTGTTGTTATAAATACTCCATATACCTAAGGCACTAGTTACATAGCTCTATGGTCATGAAATTGATCAACAAACACTCTCTTTCAACTCTCTTAATCTCTCTACTATCTTTACTAACACTAACACTTGCAAACTTGCTAGTAAAATTGTTTTTGTTACAAAAGTTTGATACAACCACCTAATAACTCTTTAATTTGTTTAATACACCCATACATTAGTGGTCTAACTCATCCAGAATTTGCATCTAAAAATCAGATATTGTTCTAGTGGATTTGTGCTAAGTTTCCCTAGTCAATTATTGCATTTTATCAATATTTGTTGTTATTTTTATAATTTATTTATTGTTGTTGTACTATTGTTCATTGATGCAAAGTCAAAATAGCCATAGAAATGTTTCATGTTTAATGTATTTAAGAGGCATTTATTGCTTGTTTGAACTTGGAAATAATCATATACATTCTATAAAGTGTTATTTCTTTGGGTATGATCCAGGTGGATATCGGTGGCCACCCACCTTTTTTGATTGGCTCAAAATAGTTTTCTAGCAATTTTGGCAATTTACTATTTTTAGCAGGTTTTAACTTCCGGGGCCATTTTGAGGGCCTAAATGAAGGTTTTTCGAGATCAAGGTTCTCAATGATATTTGAAGGCATGATTGAGCCCCAAAAATGAATCTCCTCGATGATACCTTTCCAATGAGATATCATACACCTTAAACAGAGATCGTATGAAAAAGTTACGACCCCGAGAAGTTGATATACTAACTTACCCAAACGGGGCCCACATGACTTTTGGCGCTTCATCTCCTAAGGTTAGGTTTTTGGATATCTAGGTTTTTTTGCATTCCTATTTATTGTAAAGAGGCCTTCAGAGCCTCATTGTAATAATATTCTTGCGAATGTGAGTAGCTGTCACATCGCTTCTCAGAGATAAGCTGCCACCATTCTAGCGAGTCTTTCACTCTGTATTTTTACTGTCTTTGTACATTTATTTCATTAATAGAAATTGTGTATTACTATATATTTGTGTTTATGGTTTCATATCTGATACATTTCTATTATATTATTGAATATCTATGATATCTCTATGCATTTCTTTATTATATCTCTAATCTCATTTTGTGCCGAAAATAATCTGGATCAGTGGTATCAGAGCAGGCTGCTCTTAATCATTTTTTCAATGCATGTCCCTGATGAGGTCCGAGTATAGAAATTTGGGTATCGAGCTTGTGTCTCTTGAAGAAAGTCACTCTCGCACACCCAAGAAACCCTCAATTGAGGAAGAAAAGAAAAAAGACGGAGCAGACGATCCTATCAATATGTTGCTTGAGAAAGCTCTCACATGACAGAGGGATGAAATGATGGAGAATTTTTCCCACATCCTTAAACGTCTGTTGATAGCATCAGGTGCATCTCCATCAAGAGGCCACTTTGGAGGCACCTCTCCTTTCAAGGTACAAGTTAATTTCTATATTCTTGTATTTGAAGGACGGATAGATGCATAAGCTCTAGAAAAATGGTTAACTCTGCTAGAAGGTTATTTCTCTGTTCACAATTTTTCCGATAAATAAAATATCACCTTTGCACTCCTTAAAGCTCTCCCTCATGTCAAAAATTGGTGGGAAACTTACTGGGAGCAAAGTTACACAGAGGAGTCTAGAATATATGGGGCGGATCCCACTTGGGATTTTTTTTTGGATGCGGTAAAGGAACAACATTACCCTGTTGGAAACTATGAGGACCAGTACATGAGATGGACCACACTGCAGCAAGAGAGGGGCCAAGAAGTTCCAGATTTCACCAATACCTTCCATACCTTGTGCACCAAGTTGGGTATCAAAGACTCCGAGTGACATTTGGTTTTGAAATATCGTGGGGCTCTACACAGATACATCCAGACTGAAATGGATTTTCTGGACATCTCATCACTCGGTGCTACTTATAGACATGTTGTTAAAATTGAGCATAAATTTAAGCACCAGAACAAACGAGATTTCGTATCTGTAAATCCGCAACAACCAAATTATGACAAAGACAACCCTAACAAACAGTCTCCTGAAAACCAGTTCAAGACACAGGAAAAGAAGGGTCACGGGAAGACAAAGAAGGACACCGAAAAATGGTGTGATTTCCACAAAATCCCCTGGCACAACACTGATGAATGTTTCTCAAAATAGTCATTGGTGCCCGAGATCAAAGACAAGGAGCTAAACCTTGATTCAGAATCTGATTCTGAAAATACTGGTAAAGGACAGATCATTGACACAGACCCCACTATTACTGTCGCAACCGCAACAATTCAACTAGAAGAACCAATAGATCCCGAAGAGGGGGAGTTCATTTTTCATTCACAGATGTGGGTGAAGGGGACCCCGCTACATTTTATTGTTGATAGCGGAAGCTATAAGAACCTCATCTCAATAGAGGTCATCAAACAGTTGGGATTGTTGACAACACCACACCCACAGCCATACAAAATCAAGTGGCTTCGCCAAGGAAGAGATCTCTGTGTTAGCCAAAAATGTCGAATGTCATACAACATCTATCCCTTCATGAATGAGGTATTATGTGATGTTGCCCCATTGGATGTCTGTGATGTTCTCTTGGGCCAGTCATATATGTGGAAGTGCCATGTTGTTTATGAGTCTTGACCTCGTAGTGTCATTGTTACTTTGGGGGGTCATATCTACAAAATACCAGAGGTAGTTCCAACTATTGTTCCACCTAAAAAGTGTTGAAAGGTAGTATCTCATACTGCAAAATTCAGCTTCTTCACAATCTGTTCAAAAGGGGAACAGAAGGACACTGCAACCACTACAGCCTCGCCCCCTGGACCTTCTATCCAATAGAAGCAGGTCGACAAGGTTGCAGCAAATCACAAACATTCCTTCTTCACACCTTCCTCTCATGTAGCTTGACTTTTTGAACAACCTCATCTTCAATAGGTTCATGACAGACTTCCACAAACTAAGCAACGCGACGTCTCTAGCAATACAAGCATCTCACCAAGATGTCGATCCAGCAAATGCTTTTCCCTCTCCCCTGGGAACTCAACACAATGGAGACCATTTCTTACTAATGAGGGAGGATTGATCTAGGTGGATATCAGTGGCCACCCACCTTTTCTGACTGGATCAAAACAGTTTTTTGGCAATTTTGGCAATTTACTATTTTTAGGAGGTTTTAACTTCCGAGGCCATTTTGAGGGCCTAAATGAAGGTTTTTAGAGATCAAGGTTCTTAATGATATTATAAGGAATTATTAATCCCCCAAAATGAATATCCTCGATGACACCTTTCCAACGAGCTATCATACGCCTAAAACAAAGATCGTATGCAAAAGTTACAACCCCGGGAAGTTGATGTACTAACTTACCCAAACGGGGCCCACGTGACTTTTGGCGCTTCATCTCCTAGGGTTAGGTTTTTGGATGTCTAGGATTTTTGGCATTCCTGTTTATTTTAAAGAGGCCTTCATAGCCTCATTGTAATCATCTTCTTGCGAATGCGAGTAGCCATCACATCTCTTCTCAAAGATAAGTTGCCACCATTCTAACGAGTCTTTCACTCTGTATATTTACAGTCTCTGTACATTTCTTTCATTAATAGAAATCGTGTATTACTGTATCTCTATGTTTAAGGTTGCATATCTGATATATTTTTGTTTTATTATTGAATATCTGTGATATCTCTGTGCATTTCTTTATTATATCTCCAATCTCATTTCATGCCAAAAATAGTCTGGATCAGGGTAGGTACTCAAACAACCTTATACCTCTTAAATTTCCTTTACGCAGACCTTTTACTTGGTGATCAAGAGAGGGGGTGGTAGGCTTGGCTACTATACTTTTTAATTTGATCCCTTGATGCCACGAGGGAAACATCGCCTGTTTTGGACCTCTTCCATCACTAATACTTGGGAAGTTCTTACTAAGGTGACAGTGGTAGGATCTTTTATAGTTATACAAGATTCGAGGACTTGTAGTGGGGCATTGCATAAGTACACATATTGTGATAAAAATTCCAATTATACTATTTGATATAGATAGGATGATGATATTATTTTTCATATATCTCTATGCTATCAGAGTGGAAAAAAATGGAGGAATCATTTTGCATGGTCATTTTAATGGCAAGTCCCAATTTGGGAAATTAGTGTTTGAAAACTTCTAGAGCCATTTTGAGGCATCAAATGATAGTTTTTGGCGTAAAAAATTTACTAGCATAATCTAGGACCCCGTGATGTTATTATACACATCGATACCTTTCCAATGGTGCAAATATCATGTAAATCAGAGCTCGTATGAAAACTTTATGCCTCCCACAAGTTGACCTATCATGTTGACCACATGGTATGAGAGGATGCCACATCATCCCCTGTTACTCATGAATATTGGGCTATCCATGTGAGGAGTTTCAAAAATATTCTAGAAGTTCCAAAACATTATCACAATTGAGGGATTAGGAAGTCAAAACCCTAACCCTAAACAACTATCAAGCTATGTTAAATATTGGGTCGCTAGGAGGAGAATGGGTTCCATTCTTTGTTATTGTATTTTGTTCCATATTAGAGTATAAAAAATGGGAGTGGGAAGTTAGAGAGAATAACAAAAGGGGTTAATGTTCTGTAGTATCCTAACATGCCACAGGTCTTAGGTAACTCCATGGAGAGTTCCTTCTCATTTTTTGTTGCATTATTTTCATACTAGAGAAAAGAGAGCAAAGTAGCCTCACCTTCTAGATGGGTTTTCTCCCATAAGGGTTTCCTAGAGATTTTTTTTTTGTTATTTTATGGATGGTGTATGATTGTATTTTTTGTTCTCAATTTTCCACATTTTATCTATTTCATGCATAAGCATAAAATTAGTAACTAAAGATTCTATAATCTAAAGGAATTTAACCTTCATAGTGTACATTTCAGTTTTGTTTATCAAAGATTTTTTGACGAATTGTTTCAGTTGAATATCCACAACATTTTGTAGATAATATTGGTATTAGAGAACGTTTCTTTGGGTTATTAGTGGGATGTTTCAAGGATCCAAGAACAAGTTTAATAAAGTCACAGAACCCTAGCCATGACTGATGAGTCTATTCATAACAACCCTTGAGATCCAAAAGAGGAGAGATTTGTGAGGATGGAAGAGAAATTCATTGACATATCCCCCAATAAGTCCCTCCTCATGGTGGCCCTAGCAATTAATCTTAGACCATTTGGAGAATATATAAGCTCAAACTCAAATATTGGATCAAACTGGAAATTGGGAGATAATGAAGACCCGAAAAAGGAGTCACGAAAATTAGTTGAGAAAGAGCAGTTGAGTTTGATTGTTGTTAACCCTTCACAGTCTCTATTTAAGATGGAAGACAAAATGGACATAAATTCATACCAAGGTGATATCGATGCATTAAAATTGAATCATTGGTTACATCAACTAGAATCTTATTATAGTGTTCACCATATAGATGAGAGAAAAAGATTCATTTTCTAGATCGACATTAGAGTGTTGTGCTTTAACCTAGTGGGAAATCCATACAAAAACAATTAGGATGGAAGGTGATCCACTAGAAACTAGGTGGGAGTACTTCAAAACCCTCATCAAGTCCCAATTATACCCTATCAGTTATGTATAGAACCAATGGATATGGTGGCACTACTTCAGGAAGAGGAAAGGAAAAAGTGTACAAGAGTACACCATTGAGTTCAGAAAGATAGTCGTCATGTTGGGAATATCTCCCTTCAAAAAGATTCCTTGGTACAAGCTGTCAAAAAGTGGAAGCACTATTTGATGGGCAAGGAGACAATCATCCACACAGATCACCAGTTCCACCAATATTTGTAAGACTGGAGTAAGTTACAACAAACAAAGCACTACAAATGGATGGGGTTCTTATACCAGTTTTATTTGGTCATAAATTATAAGAAGGGTAGCACAAACAATTTGTCATGCATGGTTTCACAACCACCCACAACCAATATTACAGCTTTGGGAACTTTGATGCACATGGATACTTTTACCCATGATGCATACAAAGAGGCATACATAGAATATGATGACTTCAAGGAGGTATCTCAAAAGACACAAGGCCAAATTCATATAGAAAAAGGTGACAACAAGGATGAATATCATTTCCAAAATGGTATACTCTATAATCTCGACAATATTTTTGTTTCTAAAGGTCAATGATTGCAATTTATTAGAGAGGCTCACACCTCCAAGTTTGTGAGACATTTTGGTGTTGGGAAGACAATTTCCAACTTAAAAAGGTATTTTCACTACCCTAGAATGCAATAATATGTAGCAAGATATATTATAGGATTTATACATTGTTGTACCGACATGCCCTATAATAAAAGGAAAGGTCTATACCATCCCTTACTAGCACCCAATATACTTTGTGAAATCATTTCCATGGATTTTGTGGGTGGTTCACCAACCACGTAACATGGACATGACTATTTAATTGTTTTAGTTTATAGGTTCAGCAAAATGTGCATTCTCCTGCCTTGTAAAACTACCATCAATGGATAGGAAGAAACAAAGTTATTCTTTGACTAGGTCTATGCACACTTTGGGATATCAAGGAGCATCATCTCAGAAAGGGACATATATTTATCAGTTCCTTCTAGAATATATTGTGGGAGAAGATGGAAACTAAGCTCAAGAGTTCTATAACATTCCATCCATGGATATATGGGCAGAAGAAAGTCATCAGCAAGACTTGGCAACACGGGTTGTTCCCAGTCCTCATTCTCGTATGGACATTAAAGCCACAATAAATTATCCATGATATCCGGAGGATATATGGTGACATTTTGGATAGAAAGTCCATTTGAGATGGTCATTTCTCCCTCTCTACAGCCAATAAATGCATTGTTTGTGGCTAACCAAGGTCTTCCCCAAAAAACAGGATGGCCTTTGGTAGGATCCTTTGAGTGGATGACCAGAAATTCTACCGGGTACTACCATGAGGCTAAAGTAACTATGATATCATCCAAAATTCCTTCAGGTATAACCCTAGTCTTATCTGTTAATTCAAAAATGGTTGTGGTAGGTCTAAGAAGAGGTTTTAATTGTAATTCCTCCAAGGTAGTAACGGTCATAACATTGATGGTTGCCCCTAGGTCTATGAGAAAGTTCCCAATGGAAACCTCATTAATGGTTATGGTCACTACGGGGTTTCCTGGGTTTCTGTATTTTTCTACCTTAGGCTTCTCTAATATGTACTCAAAAAGTTCTCCTATCAAATGTATTGTTGGAGGATCCTTCTGCTTCCTTCTTGGCTTCTTAATACACAATTCTTTGACCACCTTACTATAGATTGGAATATCCTTAATGGCTTGTAGCAAGGGAATATTGACACAAATATTCTTCAATTCATTCAAGATGTCAAATTATGGTTGGGTGGTAGGTTCCTCGACTACTAATATTTCTGGATAAGGAGGGGCCTTCGTAATTTGTGAAGGTTCATTTTGGGGAAGCTTGGGTTCTTGTTTCTTAGGAATAATAACATCTTCCCACCTAGTGTCACTCGTGGGTTGTTTGGGGGTTTCCTCTTCTTCTTCTTCCTGGATGAATATTGAAAGTCTCTGCCTGTCCAAAAAAATTTCTGACCTTAGTTGAATCTCCTGCAATGGAACAAGAGAAATAACATACATCGGGAAGGCCTACATCTCAACATTATGAAGAGTTTGAGTGGGCTTATTATTGGGATTGGTCACTGGTTGTTCTAGTAATAATTTCAGTCTTGGGGAGATTGCATTCTGATATTGTTGCAATTTTTGTTGTGAAATAAGAGGTAAAGGTGGTGGAACAAAACCTAGCAGAAGTTGTGGAATGTTTGGTGGAAACTGAGGATAAGGATGGTTAGTCATAAAGACATGTGGAGATTGAGGGTTACCTTGGTTATTCCCTCCTCTCCATCCTTGAAGCCAAGGATGTTGGTACTGTGTAGACTAGTTTTCCATCTTGGTGAGTTCCATTGTTGTGGTTGTTGATAATAGGGTGGAACTTGAGGTTGTAGATCTGGGTATGTAGGTCGGTTCCTTGGCTGCCATGGCCTCCTTGGTGCATAAGAGGAATCCTCAGGATCCCCACTCCTATAGATGGCTAACAAATTGGGAAATGATGGACATTTTTCATTTGATTGGTCCTCTGTGTAGAAGACACAAACTGAAATGTTATCCAATAGGAATTCCCTCGAGGAATGCTTCCTCCTACATCTTGGGCAATATATGCTCATTGCTGCATTTTCCTCCTCCTGTTTCTTTTTAATCTTTAGGGTGTCCAATTGGGAACCTATTGTGCTTAAGATATCTATTTTGAAATTCTCTAAGAGGTTCCCTATCTCTACTCTCATGATACCACCTGAACTAACTGGTTTTAAGTTTCTACTTTAGGGATCCCGAACATTCTTCCCTATTTTAGATCTACTCCTTGAATAATTTTTACACATTTCACAGATCTCGAAAAATGGTTTATGGGAGATGTCACCTGATTCCTTCAGATTACATATTTCTAGGTATTCCTCTGAAATTCCCTTAAGGAAAATATCCCTAACTACATCATATGGAAGGTCATGGTACTTTGATTTCTGAGATATATAATAAAATTGTTCCATGTAATCCTCTAGATTCTCGTCTTCTAACTGTTGGACTTTGAAAATATCATCACGAGATTTCTTGGTCTTGCAGCAGTCTTGGTACTTTGTAAGAAATATATCTTTCATGGCTTCCCAAGACCTAATACTAGACTATCCCAACCCCATCAACCATGTTAGTGCAGAGTCCTTGAGGGTGGCAGGAAAGATTTTTAGTTTTTGGGCATCTTGTAAGTAGTTGTAGCTCCTACAGAATATGTTGAATTCAAATAGGAAGGTATCCAGATCTTCACTGTTTTTACCATAAAAGGTGGGCAGTGTTGAGAGGGGGATATTTTTCATATTGACATTTGGTGTGGTGTCAAAAATTGGAAACCTGAAGGTAGTTATGGTTTGGTTACCATCTTCTTCTCCGTCCTCCTATCTTACATTGATGTGATCCTCCTAATCATCCATATTGGTTTGATTTCCAAAAATAAGGTACTTAGGTGGTTTTATCTTTGAAGAGAACAAGGTATCCCAAGGGTTTTGACTAGGAAACATATCCCTATGATGGGAAGGTCTTTCGATTGTTTGGTTGCTTGGCACTCTACTTGAGCCAGTTGAGGTTATGGGTGCCAAAGTTTCTGTATCAATTTGAGAGACAATTATATTGGTTGAATTACCAAACAAGATATTCACTTGTTAAGGGTCTAAGATATCTTAAAAATTAGGATCTCCTGATGGTGGTAGGAAAACAAAGTTTGTATTGTTTGGTTATGCGGAAGGATCGAGTGGTCTTGCCTCCCATCCCACTATTATTGATGCTTCAATTTTATGTTCTATAGTGCTCCCTCTTCAAACACTGCTTTATCTCTTTGGGTTGAGCTAGTTCCTATTTTTTGGTATCGGTATACAGAGTTTATGAGTGGAATGTTCCTTCCCCCAAAATGGTCAGAAGGAACCTTGGTTTAAAGTTCTAATTCAGATTTAATGTATCTACCTTTTGGGTCCCTAGGTCTGTTCACAAAAGAAAACAAAAAGAAAAAATACCATTCGGTTTGGGGGAACCTGCTATAACAGATGCGCAGGTTCTTACCTCTCATCTTAAAGTTCCTTTGCCACCAATCTAATGCTAAGGTTTTATAAATAATCTATTTCCTACCTTGAGACAACTCCTCGGCAACGACGCCAAAAATGATGGGTGTTCTATATGCACTAAAAACCCTCAATTAAATTATCAACCCGGGGTAAGTAAACTTAGAGTTGTAGCACTATATATGCCAAGGAAGAAAAGCTAGAGGTAGTATAGTCTAACTAAGAAAATGGCCTAACTGAGAGATATTCTACTTAAGCAAAGACTATCAATGATCAAACCCTATCAAGGAACTTAAACTATTTACCCTAAGTAACTTTTGAACAATGGATCGATGGATTGTCCTAAAGAAGCAATTGAAAACCTTATTTTGAACAAGTTAATTTAATAAATATAATGAGCAAAATCAAGCCAT
>ML779668.1:338880-356288 GCA_009831015.1 Picea engelmannii
TCTAGCCTTGGTACTCAAGGTCGGACTCAAAGAACATCACCTTCAAATACATAGTGTTCTCCAAGTGGTACAACAAGTTGCTCGACACAATGCAGAGGTTGGGCATTTCGAATGAATTTATCAACTGCAACACGTGGAACATAGAATTTAGCATGAAATGTCACCATACATTTGTGTGGCCAAGGTATGCCAACAGAGAAGACTTTCACTCGTGCATGCTTCCATTCTACTTGAATGAGGAGGCCTTCGACAAGGACATTATGTCGTGGCCTGGAGTCAAATGCAACCTGCACAAGTCAGGGACGCATTACGTTCTACCTACAGAGCTTCTAAAGAAGAGAGGTCAAGAAGAAGGGGTAGGACCAACCTTAGGCCCAGAGGTACATAAGAAAGAATCCCCAGAACATACGGACTTCGATGAGGAGGAAGAGACACATCCAATGGAGCGTAAAAAGATAACACTACCTATGTTCTTGCAACTATCAAAGAAATCTATGTTGATATTTAAGGATGTCAATGAAATCCTTAGCATCACATTCATTACAGAGCCAATTCCCAAGAAAACCAGGATAGGGATCTCCCTAAGAAATATTATGAAATCCCAACCCATTTCATCCCTTGTTCCTCGCACGTGCTCAACAGCTCGAGAAACCCATATCATCGACATCCAGGATGACCTTGAGACTGACACGACTACATCCACCACCATCATCACCGAGCAACCTCCCTCACCACCATAACCCCATTTTTCCACCTCCAGACACCAACATTCCATCCCAAACTAGTGATCCAAAACCCATGCAGCTTGATCCCTGAGAGATACCTGAGCAGAGACCAAAACTCTCTGGTCCAAACCCAGAAGCACCTGAAAAGAGGCTACAACTGACTAGCCGAAACCCTAAATCCTAGGACCAATAGATCATACCCTTTGTGTCGATTCAGGACACTCTGTCCTTAGTGAAGATTCAAGCAGGACTGAAGCCACAAGTCCTAAGTCTACAACACACTTCCTCAACGACCAAGGTTGAGGGTGCTATTGAAAGCGCAACCCCGAAATTCAAAGTCCATAAAGAAGTGGAGATACCAAAGGTTCAAAAGGAGCCTGAGATAACTTAAGGACAAATAATAATGTCAGTGAAGGAACAGATGGAGCTATTTCTCCAAAACCCTCAATAGTTCATAGAGTTGTTGCAACTCTTCCTGGCAACAAGAATTGAAATAACGAGAGTTCTAGCAAGGGGAATTGTAGCAACATTGTTCTCCCCTATATATCCTTAAAAAAAGAAGAGTATTAAAAAAAAGTTTTTATTACAATTTATTGAGAAGGATCCTAACATAACCATCATGAAACCATGAAGTTCCCTTCTTCTTTATTCTGGTTTTTCTTTCTAATACACCAACTAGGCTAGTTTTCACACTTTTTCCTTTTTCTTTTTTTCTTTTTTTAAAGAGAAGAACAAAATTGATATTATACACTTAGGGATCAGTCATCCTGAACCAGTTCCAGGTCACTCTATGTCCATCCATTTGCAATCTTCCTCAAGAAATCTTCCTTTCATAGGGGTCAGTGATATAAGCAAATTCTATGTCCATTGGCCATTAGAGTAATGTTTTCTTCATCTATGATACGCAATTTGATGGTGCCACTGTCATATACTATATCAATGTCATATGGACCAAGTCATCTAGTACAAAAGTTTCCTCTAAATTCCTTGAACCTAGAATCAAATAATAATGCCCAGTCTCCATCTCTGAATTTCATTTTATTGATAAATGTATTGTGCCATTTGGCCCTTTGGTGTTGTAATTGTAGCTTTGTGTAGGGAATATTCTCATATCTCATCCAAATCATTAATTTGAATAAGTATTTGTTTCTGAGCCTCTGATAGGTCCAACCCAAGTTGTACAGTTGTCTTTAGTGTCTGAATTTATGTCTCAATGGGAAATAGCACTATTTTCCCATATAATAACCCATAGGGTGTGTTAGTACCTAAAGTTTCACTCGACTGCTAAGGGCAAGCTAGGGCATCATTGATTTATTACATTGGTTCTTATGGATAAATGTGTATGGTTTTTTGTAAAAGGTTGGAGGTGTCGGCAGTAAATGAAGAAAAATAATATCAATCTCTGATTGTAAACAAAGGTTGATCCCACTTACTTAGTCAATGGTAGTCAATTTAATAAAGAGGATAAAACAATAAGATGAAAGAAGTATGAAAATGTACAATCTGTTCACTCACATAGGAATATTTTTTATCCTTAATATCATTCAGAAACAGAGAACAAAGTACTCAAAAAACAAGTCTGAAAATGTGAAAGAAAACAGTGAAATCTTCACTGCCTTATTAACATAACAAGATAATTTCAGTGCATTGCAGAGATAACATGTTTTACAAGTAAGAAAAAGAGGAAAGATATTAGAAGAAAAAATCTACTCATCAAAAGGGTTGTAGCATTGAGTGCCAAATGAAATAGTCCCTGCTTTACAATCATAAATGAGAATCCCGGTCCAGCATCTCTGGTCCCTGTTTTTTTTTCCAACCCTCTCAAGTCTCCTGTCCTTATATAATAAAAACATCCTCCCTCTATTCTAAACAAACTGAAAATAAAAATAATGCCCTGATCTTCGAATTAATGGAAAGTTGCTAGAATTTGGCTGAAAGAAATTCTGGGAATTTTCTTTGAATCTGGTAATGATCTTCATCTATTGACTAAATGCCACATGTTCTTGACTGCCTGATTTCTTGCCATATATTCCTCAAATGTTTCCTTAAATCCTAAAAAATAGATCCTATTCATAAAAGAAAGTAGTTGCAAATAGGTGTCTCTAATGTTGGATGTTGCTAAAGTCAAAACTGTTGAATTTAGAATCAAATCTCCTTCATTGTTGCCATGAAATTTGGATCAAATTATTTTTGTTGATACTGTGACTAGAATATGAGATACTTTTCCCTCTAGTTATTACTTGTCTTGGATGGATTCGAGCTTTTCAAAATAATGATATATATTCCAGCTAAGCGATGAAGAAAAATCTGTTCAAAGCAATAATCTTCAGAGTCAACAATTTTAATGACTGATCCAGTTAGTTCTTTTTGTATTCTCGAATGAAACGCCTTGATTTGGTGGAACATCATGCCCAAAAACGAGAGCACTATATGATATGCTTGGTGTAGCCAAATAATGTGTATGAAGTATTATGCACTAAACTAGGTGGCATGGAAGCTAATGAAATATGTAGCAATGACTTGTGAAGCCCCTCGAACCAGTTGTATATGGCCACGATCTAGGGTTCACACCGATATTTTAAATACCAATGAAGTTAAAATGAGGTTCAACTAAAAGCTCTATTACAATGGATCTTTCGATGATATCTCTGGACTTCCTTTGCTACCATATGAATCATGATGGTTGATAAAAGAACAAGCAAGTTCACTACACTCTTTCTTGGACACATTTTCGAAGTAAAATCTGGAAGAATGTAAGAGGGAGTAATTTTTGCAAAATGCCTCTAGACACAAGAGCTTGTTCTTCACTCATTTTGTTCAATAAACCCTCCAAACGAAACATTCCACCTACCTGGGACGTGATGTTGAAAAACCCAAGTATTTGTTCTATCAAACATATGTATTCGTATATATTTGACATCTGGGCGACGGTTGGAGACTTGACATTGTCGACACCTTTGATACAAGTGGCATAAATATTGTGCTTGATAGGTGAAATGAAGAAATGGACTCGGGCTGGGACGTTCTATGTGTTTTTTATTCATTTATTAGTGGCAATATCCCTCATGCCCAAAAAAAAAAAAATAGTGCTTGGGTGCTAGGTTTGAGGGCTCCCTTCTGGTTTGGTGCTTCGGCGCTAGCCTTAGTCTTGACTTATGTGTTGACTTGTGGCTAACCCTTGTTTTGTATCATTGCAGGTGTGTAGCTTCGAGGACTAAATATTGTCCTTCTGGCACAACCAAATTGATAAAATAAAACAACTTTTCATAAGTCCGAGAGATAAATAAAAGACCCAAAGTTGGTTAAGAGAAGCCTTAAAACAAAATTGACCTAATAAAACCAACCACATTTCAATCAATAATCCATTGTCACTGATTTTTTATGCCAACACGAACATTGCCACAATAAAACATAAGCCATCTAGATATGGCTCTAAGAATTTAAGGAAATTTCGAGAAGTGAGATGATGTTTTATGATGGCACTGTGAGAATATCACCGTTCCAGTAGCATGTCTATCATAACCAAAAGTCCAAAAATTAATACTGCAAACTGAGTACTAATAGGGTTTGCATCCTGTAGCACTCCTCCATGTGGTTTTGTAGGCCCATAAAGCTTCATGGATTCTATAGGCCCAGTATTTGAGGTTTAATTTGGCGCTTCTAGTTATGGTTGACTCAAGGATCTTATTAGTCCCATATACATGTCTATTTGTCTATGGGTGATATGGTGTTGTTACATTGTTCTTGATTTTGTAGTTTTCCATCAGGTCTTTGACAATCCATGATGTGAATTGAGTTCCTCCGTCGATCACTATCTCTCATGGTATTCAGAACCATACACATATATCTTCATGGTGAAACTCCACTACCACGTGTTCAGTTGTCGCTGAAAGTGATTTTGCCTCCATTGATTTTGTAACATATAATGTACAAACGAGGATGTAAGAGTGTCGATGGGAAGGGGGATTTATTAATCCCACAAAATCAATGGCCCATTTGTTAAAAGGTTCTAACACAATTTTTTGGTTGTAGCAACATTTCATCTACATGTATGGGTCTACCCATTTGTTGAGAGTTGTCACAACTCTTCACATACTCTTTCGCGTCTCTAAAATGTGTGGGCCAATAATACTCCTAGTGGAGTTCCTTGTACCCAGTTATTTTATCTGTAAAGTGGCCACCACATGGCCCATCATGAGAAGATTTTAGTATTTCATGGACTTTGTCCTCTCGTACACATCTCCTGATAATCAAATCAGGTCCGGTGTAGAATAGGAAGCCATCAATCCATGAAAATATTTCACTTTTCCTAACTATAATTTGGTGTTCTTTTGGGATCAAATAATGTGGAAGTTTTCCTCCAGACAAAAAGTTAGCAATGTCTGCAAACCAAGGTGATTTAGTAGAAACTGCAAAGAGGTCTTCATCTAGAAAAAAATATTCTACTGGAGGTTAATTCTCATTAGATGTTATTAGAGAAAGGAAGTCAGCCACTACATTATCTTTTCCTGGTTTATTAGGAATGGTAATATCAAATTATTGTAATAAAATAAAACATCCAGTGACCCTTCCATTGGTTATTGGTTTGTTGATTAAATACTTGATATTGGCTTGATCAATATGTAGGATTACAGGATGTCCAATAATGCAATTTCTAAACTTGTTTATTGCATGAATAACAACAAGAAACTTTTTTTAAGTTATAATATAGTTCAATTATGTAGGCGAGAGATTATTATTGACATAGTAAATTGCATAAGGTTCCTTTACTTAACGGCTCTGATAGCATTGTCTGATGCATCTATGGAAATGTGGAACGGGAGGGTTCAATCGGGCCCTCTTAGTACAAGATATTTGGATTCTTTGACTTTCAATTTATCAAGCGCATGTTGGCATGTCTCTATCCATACAAACTCAATTTCTTTGTTATGTAAAGAAAATAGTGGACATGAAATACATGAATTTTTTTCAATGAATCTATCGTAATAACCAACATATCCTATAAATATTTGTACCTTCTTCTGCGAATTTTGAGTTGGGAAATTCATTATTACCTTTATTTTTTTTATATCAACTTGAATACTTTTTTATGAGATGTGATGTCCCGGTACAATGCCATCAGTTTCCATCATAAAAACAAAATTCATTACTGAGGAAAACATTTGACTCTTTGCACCTTACTAATGTGTTTTCTAGATTTGGCAATTCCTCATCAAATTCGTCCCCGTATGTTGTGAAATCATCCATGTATATTTACACACAATCGTCAACTAGATCATAGAATATACCTATAACAACTCGTTGAAAGGTGGTGGGGGTGTTGCATAACCCAAATGGTATAACATGGTAGAAGAATGTCCCCCAGGGATAGGTGAACGTCATTTTCTCTTTATCTTTAGGGGTGATTCAACTCTAGTTGTATCCACTAAAACCATCGAGGAAAGAAAAATACTTCTTTCCTGATAACATATCCAGAACATCGTCAATAAATGGTAATGTGAAGTGATATTTATATGTTTATTTATTTAATTCTTTATAATAACAAATTATATATTTACCATTTTTCTTCGATACCATGACAAGAGAGGAGACCCATTGGATATCAAAAATGGGATAGACAAAGTTAGTTGTAAGAACTTTCTATAGCTCTTCTTTGACTATATCATTTATTTCTAGGTTCATCTGATGTTGAGGTTGACGAATGGGTCTATATCCTTCCTTAATATATATATATATGGTGTCTACATAGGTCAGGATATATCCTCTTCATGTTAGAGTAATCCTAGGTGAAAGCATAATTGTGCTTTTGAAACACTTGAACCAACCGCTCTTTTTGTTGTTCAATTAGTCCTTGGTTGATTTTCAAGGTTTCCCCTAGGATAATTTATATGGTTTATGTAAGGGATCCTTGGTATTTTTGTTGTGTAGGTTTATGTTCTATGGGTGACATTCTTGTTGAGGAAAAAGAAACATGAGTTTCTAGTTTCATAATATGCTCAAGAATATGTGTGTTTCCTGAGGAAGAGGAAGAGGCCATAAAATCATTGATTTCATTGTCCTCTATTTTATCTCTTATGTCTAGGTATTGATATATGGATAGGACTTGATGGGATTCCATTTCTTCATCACTATATTCTTCATCAACCCAAAGTGATGTTTCTAACTCTATGTTAGGTTTAGCGAGAGGGTAAAGGGTTAGTTGTTTGGTGGATGTCTCGTGGGAAATGGTCATGTTTCTTGACTAACAACCGACATAGACATCAGCAATGGCCAACCAAGGTCATCCCAGGATTAAAGGATACTCTTCTGTTGAGGGGTATGGTATCCATTTAACTCAAAAACAAGAACCAAACCCACCTAAGAGGCCCAATTAGACTCGTAAGCATTTGATGAGTGGTAAGGTTCTCCAGATTCACGATCTGGCTGGGTTTATCGATGGGATTTAATTGTGATTGACATACATATAAGTATTTTATGTTTATTCTTATCCTCAGGCTAGGAAATTCTCTTTTTTGGTTATTTTTCTAACATTAAAACAAAAGCAAGATGAAACTCTAGACTAGATGACAAAGAAAATCTAACTACATGTTTTGGTGGAAGGTTGGGTTTAGGATAACCTTTACCCTAGCATGCAAAAAAATATGTCTAAACAAATTAAAATTAACATTAATACCATTTTAATTAGTGTACATTCAACATCGTCTGAGATAACAGTTGAAGAAAATAAACATACATGTGATAAAAATCTAGTGCAAAAGAGAAGTAATTTCCAATACTCTATCATCAATCATAGGTTAACAAAATCGATTTCTAGTCATCAATTACAATAAAAGAATTGTTACAACATCATAAGATAACTTTAAATACGGGTACAAGAACTCTTACTGAACAAAGAAAAAAGTTATAGAATCTGAAGACAAAGATAATCCTTCTTGGTCTAAACACATTCACGCCTTAGTTGATAGAAGTGTCTTTGGTTCTAAATAGAACTTATTAATTAAATAAACTTTCACTGAAGTAGTTCTATTACAAAATTTCAGAAAACAAATTCTCTCCAAAACCATCAACCATCAACACGAGGTCGATCTTCCTATTTATAAAGAATCACTAAGTTAAAAATCACTAATAGAAGTCATGTTAAGTGAAAAAAATGACACATGGCGGATTTATCTCTTTGTCCTCCTGAGATCATCTGATCCTTTCACTGCAGTGGATTATTTCTATCATATTCTGACCATTGGAGGAAGAGGTCTTTGCATGTGTTTGCATATGGGAACCTATGCTAATCCATCGGGGTGGAGAAGACTTCCTTTATCTGTATTGCACGTTCCTTGTACTTGATCAATTTGACACTTAGGCGTTATAAGACTGCTAGAGCTTTGATCGAGGCTTCCATGAACTTATTCGCTAAACTCGAGATCATGCTTAAAGCCTACGAAATATTCATTTCCCATGCTAGGTATTGTTCTTCATGGTTTTTAAAAATATCTTGTAAGTTGGTGAAATATGTCGGTGGACCAAACTTTGGCAAATTAATTCCCTTCATTTCCAGGTTGATTTTCTCCCAGCTTTTCTCGCAATCTTCCCGCCTTTCTTTCATTTTTCGTTGAGGCTCTTGGACCATGGACACCTAGTGTTCGGATGATTTACGTATTCGAGCAATGCTACTGTCCATCAACACGCGTATACCATGCTCCTATGAATCACGACCCTTTTATATTTCACTAATGTAATTGGTTCGTTCTAAGGCCTAATGTGCCTTTTCGAACCACCGCTTCATATATTTGCATGTCACCATCCCCTTTAAAGTATCTTCTTGAAGATCAGCTATCTAGGTAGTGAAGAGGTCTCTTTATATTCTAAATTTCCCATATGTTTCTCAAAACCTTCTCTTTAAGAGTAATACCATCTGTGTCGAGTTCTATTAGTACTCATCCCGATGAAGAAGATGGTCCAATGTTTTTCTCATGGCAGTGGCCTCCTCTTCATCCTTCCTTGCTCTATCAAGTGTGGCATCCGTTAAGGACATTCCAGCTCCAATGAGCTCAGTCATATTAGCATGCTCTTTATCAAATAGTTTTTATTTCATGTTTATGAGCAGATTTCTATCCAAGGTGATTTTTCTTTTCTTAACCATCCTTTTCATCACATATTTTCTCTTCCTGTCATAAAAAATGGCTTGCACGTCGGTGACTTCGTTCTTAGGATCTGTGTTGTATTTACTTCACAAACACCTAGGATTTATTTTTCCTAAGGTTTTTCCTTGTTTATTAGTTATAATTAGTCATTATCCAGCCTCCTATATTTTAGGGGAGAATATTCCACCTGGAGAATATTCTCTTTCAGTTGACACTTCAGTTTGACTAGTTGAGTTGAGTTTAGATGCTACATTGGTTTTGTCACCATGAAACATTGGGATCATCACCAGTTAATGCACACTTACCTTGGGATCATCACTAGACTGGCACATTACCCTTTATTTCCTGAGTTAACTCCTCACTACTCTATGTTAAGTTAGTTAACTGAAGACTAGTTGACTAGTTAACTCAACTAGGTGGTAGTTCACTCCCGTAACTACCTGAGAGACTAGACTAGGTGGTAGTTCACTCCTGTAACTACTGGTGTGTGTCCAAATCACTCTATACCACCACTATGATGTATTATTCACTCATGTATCCTATATCTATTGTAAATTATTCACTCTTTGAGTGTGGAATATGGTTAATGAGAATTCATCCATTCTTTCTCTCCTTCTTCTTCCTTCTCCAATTCTCTCTGCAAATGTGTGTATTATTGTTTAGATATATCTAATTTGTGAAGATTCAACATATTTACATGGTATCATAGCTGACAGACTGCTAAGCAAAAGTTACACCCAATTATTTTTGCAGGTACTGAAGATTGAAGAACACAAAAAATATGAAATCTATGTTTTACTCACCGACAATACTTCTCATGCCTCATAACTATTTGGATCATCACCAGACTGGAACATTAACCTTGATTTCATGAGTTAACTCCTCACTACTCTATGTTAAGTCACTTAACTGAATACTAGTTGACTAGTTAACTCAACTAGGTGGTAGTTCACTCCCGTAACTACCTGAGAGACTAGACTAGGTGGTAGTTCACTCCTGTAACTATTGGTGTGTGTCCAAATCACTCTATACCACCACTATGATGTATTATTCACTCATGTATCCTATATCTATGGTAAATTATTCACTCTTTGAGTGTGGAATATGGTTAATGAGAATTCTTCCATTCTTTCTTTCCTTCTTCTTCCTTCTCCAATTCTCTCTGCAAATGTGTGTATTATTGTTTAGATATATATAATTTTTGAAGATTCAACATATTTACATGGTATC
The DNA here is from genome assembly GCA_009831015.1 of Picea engelmannii. Lineage (NCBI taxonomy): Eukaryota > Viridiplantae > Streptophyta > Pinopsida > Pinales > Pinaceae > Picea > Picea engelmannii. The sequence continues at coordinate 348,974 of ML779668.1, forward strand.
ATATCCGACAGACTGCTAAGCAAAATCTACACCAAATTATTTTTGCAGGTACTGAAGATTGAAAAACACAAAAAAGATGAAATCTATGTTTTACTCACCGACAATACTTCTCATGCCTCATAACTATTTGGAATGGAAGCCAAAAGTTCTTCTTCATCTTAGATGCAAAGGATTGTACCAAATAACTATGAAAATGGAAGTAGAGCCTGATTCTGCCGATGAGAAAAACGATTTTCTCAATAGACAAGATATGGCCATAGGATGGATCCTCTCATTTATTTCTCCTGAAATTCTCCATCAAGTATATGATGAATCAAAAGAATCAACTCCAAATGAATTATGGACCAAATTGGAGTTTCTATTTTGGAATAAAGAAGATTGTTAATATTTCATGCAGGAGGTTGAACAGATAGAGCCAGAAGAGAAACCATCAGAAGATCAAGCCTCTTATTTTGAAGAGTCTTCTACAAAAGTTTTTGCACAAATTTGTATTCCATTAATTGAAGATGATTTCTACTCCATTTCAGATTTTTTTTCTGAAATTCATGTCAAATATATATGGCATGCATCTCAGGAGTCACATGTAGACACTTTTTCATGCACCATGCATGCATCTCAAGAGACAAAAAGAGAGTCGCACAAATCAAACTCCATTATGATATTTTCTGAGAAAACTTTTCAGAAACAAATTTGATTTTTTAATTCCTCTCGGGAACATATCCAATTTCAAAAAAAAAATCATCTGAAACAGAGTTTGGGAAGTGAATTTATGATCGTTTTAAAATCTACAAAATTTCAACATTTTTTGAGAAATGGCTGCACGGTTGTCAAAGTTTCATCCAATATTTATTTGGATATTCTTCATTACAATAAGAGAAAGTGGATATGTATGGAAATATCAATGGTTCATCTACTTCATCAGATCTGTGAAGACATCTACATCTTCAAAAAAATCTTCAATGAGCACAAAATTGCGCAGTTGTGAGGTCTTCTTGGAGTGAAGGACACGGTTGATTAGCAACTTCTTTTTGATCCTTCTCACTTTTATTATTTTTATGTAATGTCCCCACTTTGGGACATCATCACAGTGTAGAGGGTTATGATGACTAGATTAGCCAGAGGGAGGTTATAGTGAGTACAAGGGTTATTGAGAGGCATTGTGGGGTCCATCATGCATTGCTCATCATATTCCATCATTATGACCCATTACGCACAGGTTGGCTTTGGTTCTGTATCATTTCGACGATTTCCATGATTTTGACTATTTTGAGCTATAAGTCAATGAAATTCACTGAAGAGGTCATTTTGGGCACATTACTTGGAGGAACCTCTCAGTGTAATAGCTCATTGGAATCAGGAGGAGTAGAACTACAGGATGGGATGGATAGAAGTGACTTTTAGTGGCCAGGGAAGCCACAAGGAGAGATAAGGATCTTTTCAAAGGTAAAAATGTTAATTAATTAATTAAAGTGATTTAATTAATTAATTAAATATTAATAAAATGAAAGTCACTTTGAAGGGACAAGGTGAGACAAAAGTATAAAGGAAAGGAAGGGGCCTCTTCTCATTAATTCATGTATGATCTTATTTTGATTTCTGGCTTCTAGCTAGTGAGCCCAACATTGGGGGTTTTGAGGGTTTTAACTTAACAAACCCTGGAGGATGATTCGGTGGTGAAAGATTCCACCTAGCTTGTCCCAAGATTGGTTTTGGAGATGCAATACTCTCCCACACCATTCTAGTCAGATCTACATCAGTGCAGGAGGTTCTACACAGCCACGGGCACAGGAAGAGGAGGAGGGCGAACCATTGGGGGTTTCCAGCAAGGGAGGCGCACCATCTTTGGAGAGAGATTCGTTGTAGGAGATTGGCAGGGCCGTTGAGGATTATATCACTTGGGTTTTCATTACAGGGCCTTGGACATCAGATCTAGTGCTTCCTGAGATAGTTTTCTATCTCAGATTATTTCTTGAGCAGTGGGGCAAATTGAAGAGAAGGAGGGCATTTTTTAGATCCATATCTAGTCCGTTTCGAGGGGTTACACTTCAGATCTAACCCTGAGACTTAACCTATTGACTTGCAGTGTCCCGATCTATATTTCTAGAGATTTTTAGAGCATTTGGAGGCCTCCTTCAGCAGGGCCTAATTATCTAGGGCTTCAGTCATCCAGTGGGGGATTTCAAATCTACAGAGATTGAGAGGGGTCTTGGAGATTTGGGCACCTGGGTTGTTCTTACCATCACCCGATCTATCAGTTGGCATATTTCTTAGGGTTATTGGACACTTTTGGCAACAGGGCCGAGTTTTGAGGGTTTCAGCCTTCTAGTAGAGCGTGGCATTCTTCAGCTGGAGAGTTTGGCATTCAGATCTGCTTGTATTGATCTTCATTTCTTATTCAACCTTTGGAGGCATCTTTTGTATTAGCGGGAGCATTTTGTAGCAGCTCTTATCTATTGTCTATCTTCTTGGCNATCTGTTGAGCATTCCAGATCGGCATCTTCATTGTAGCAGGTTTCTCTATTTTATGAATAAAGAAGAATTGAGATGTTTTGGCTTGTCTATTTTATTGCATATGGTTGAGGTATGTTCCAGGGTTATCTCTTTCTGTTATTTTCTACATACACACATATAAACACATTTAAAAAGAAGATCAACAAAGTGTTTGACGAAATACCACAACCAGGAAAAAGTTTTTAAAAGACACCAAAATAGTGATGATCCTTGCATAATGGCTTGGGATCATTACAGTGGTATCAGAGCTTAAATCCTACAAACCTGAGGGGTCTTTCATAGGGACAAATGGATAGTTGGAAAGAAATGGATAAGATAGCCTTTGAGATACCATGGTTGGAGATCATGTATGATGGCCTTAGTGAGGAAACTAAGGCTACAATAACCTTCCTACAATATGCATCCTATAGAAATCCCCATTGGAGCAAATGGGATATTTTACAGGGGATGATCATAGCAGGTGAAAAGAAAAAATAAGCAGCTAGATGGGGGGACGAACAGAGAAACCCCACGCCCAGTAGGAGCACGCAACCTTTCCACAGTTCCAAGGGGTCATGGGAACTAGATCATAGGTGTAGGGATAAGAATCAGCAGCGCATTATTGAGGCATTTTATGACAGTGAGGATGAGGTGTGTGAGGATGGAGCGATAGATGTGGATTTAGAGCTGTCATATGATGACAGTGACTCTTGCACAGAGGCTAGTGATGCTTTCACACTTGAGGATGATGATGACCCTTATGTAGTGGATAGGTAGCTGGATGGACAGGATCATAGCACCAGTGTCTCAACAGACATATCCCATACCCTTGATGTCTTTTTGTCTCCACAGAGTAGTGACACTAGAGAGGAGCCACATGTGTTTTCACCTACAAATGACCAACCTCCTATGGGGGTCGTGACATATCTGTCACCTGTTCAGACACCCATGGTATCCATGTCACATGAGGAGATTAGTGGCATGTCATGTGTGATTGATGAGCCTAATGTGAGGGATGCACACCATGGACAAGTAGACCCATAGATCCAAGAGGAGGTACAGGATGTACAGGCAGTTGACCTCACACATAAAGGTCAGCTAGAGGACATGGAGTCAAAACTATTGGAGACTCCATTGGTTGAGCAGATTGCAGAGGCTGACACATTGATGGATCACTTACTTCCAGGATCAGTCTGCATTGATGAGGATGCACTTCTTAGCAGTTAGGATGACCATATCATGTGTCTGGATACATCTCTATGGGATCCAGGCGTAGATGATAGTAGCAGGTTGAGTGCACAGGAGGATAAGGCTACTCATACAGGATACAGTGTGAGTCAGGAGGAGATGGCATCTAGTGATGGGATGTAGTGGAATCCAGGAGTACCCAGTAGCACAGGAGACAGTGGACAGTTTAGCACATCATCTTATGCAGAGGGTGTTTTTTGGGATTCTAGAGTTGGCACTAGCAGGACTGAGACTAGCAGTGAGGGGTCTGAGATGGAACCTCAGTATGACCATGATCAGGAGTCACACCACTTAGCAGCACAGTTGAGAGTTAGTGAGGCTATGATCAAGGAAGCCACTAGATGTATTGATGACATCCATGCAGTGATGGCAGATTACTGTTGGAGAGCATCAGTGGCACATGGTAGTTCAGATGAGGAGATTTCCATGGAGGATTCTCATACTCTCAAGGAGAGAGTGTCTATGATGAGGATTGAATACCAGTAGTTGTTGAGAGACAGGGACTACCTACTGGGGATTAGAGATTTGTCTCACAGGGCCTTGAGGGACTAAAAGTTGGAAGTAGACCGACTCACTCAAGGGTGGGAGAGCACTCGAGGATTCTTGAGAGGCACACAGATATCCCTTCAAGAATCAACGTCTAGATCAAATGAGCTTCCTAAGGAGATTTGTCAGAGATCCACTTCATCTGTCTTAGGAGACACTCAGATATATCATTTAGTCACGTTGCTAGGAGATGTTGATGATCTAGCAGAGGTGCACCAGATGATGGATGACGCTTCCATTTGTCTTCCGAGAGCGGTTGGCCTCCATGTAGAGGTTAATCCAGCAGTACGCCCAGGATCTATGATGCAGCATGAGTCTACAAGAGACGACGTGAGTAGGCTAGAGCATATAGTGATGAGTGCTAGCTCACAGAGACATGTCGAGTTGTATGAGGAGATTCATAGGGGTATATTGCCTTCCAGGGAGGAGACACACCTAGGGGAGCATGCAGCTGTCACTCTTTTGCAGCAACACCTAGTTACGAGAGATCACCTTCACCGTATCAGTAGTTGCATGGGAGATGACAGTTGGAGCTTGGTTGAGCAATAGTTGGAGGAGTTACTTCCAGTTGTACTGGATGGTTGAGATTCGATGATGACCACAAGAGAGCATATATCATGGATACCGATGGACAAGCTTCTAGTCGAATTCTTGGGATTGACCAAAGCATGTGACACCTTCCAATCCTACAGTCAGCTGCAGATATGCTTGTTATCCTTCTTCGACACATTTATCATTGATAGCAGCATGAGGAGGATAGAAGATGAGCATAGAGGGCTTCTGACAATGATCAGTCTCACACAGGATCAGTTAGAGGAGATTGAAAGTGATAAACTTCCAACCTTACCATGGGTTCTAGGGGTTCATTTGGCTAGCAGGAGGTCTGACTACATGGTGACTCAAGTTTCCCCAGAGAGCCACACACTCCACTAGGGGTCAGTTTGGCGTGGTTCTGTAGGGATTTCCCCAATGGAGCGAGGCATCCTTTCACTTTTGGTCATCACACCCGGACGTGGAGATGTTTGGACAGATACTTCTACTATAGAGGTGTCTTCATTGATACAGTTTCTGGAAAACAGGTCCAATGGTCATAGGTATTTCAGCTAAAGGGCCCAGGAGAGGAGGATTCAAGATGTATGCAGGGAGCAGACAGTCAAGGTCAGAGTAGTGCAGTGGAAGCATGAGGATCTTCAATAGAGGTTCACATGGGACCTAGGGATTGCAGGATTGAGAAGGTAACTGAATGACAAGGGTGAGTGGACCTTTGTAGGGGAAAGTTATTCTAACTTTCCATTGACCTTCAGTGTTGAGAGGAGCGCACCGCTTGCGGGTGTCTCATGGAGGTCTTGCAATACCTCATTCTGGCATCAGGATGTGCAGTTGATGGAGGTCATGCGGATCTTGGTAGATATTTGGAGGATGGACTCATTCTGATATGAGGCCATGTGTCATGTGCAAGAGGTTCACAGGGTTGATATCTTTCAGGACTATGCTTCGCAGAGTATTGCAGTTCACTTCCTGATATGGGATCCAGGGGGTGGAGTGTACTATTTTCCGTCTTTAGATGGGTTCTACTATGTATCCCACAAGTGGACATGGGATCCTGGTATTTTATTTGAGATGATTTGGTTATTTCTTGAGGACAAGCAATTTTCTAGCAGGGAGGACTGTAATTTCCCCACTTTGGGACATCATCACAGTGCAGAGGGTTATGATGACCAGATTAGCCAGAGGGAGGTTATAGAGATTACAAGGGTTATTGAGAGGCATTGTGGGGTCCATCATGCATTGCTCATCATATTCCATCATTATGATCCATTACGCACAGGTTGTCTTTGGTTCCGTTGCATTCCGACGATTTCCATGATTTCGACTATTTTGAGCTATAAGTCAATGAAATTCACTGAAGAGGTCATTTTGGGCACATTACTTGGAGGAACCTCTCAGTGTAACAACTCATTGGAATCAGGAGGAGAAACACTACAGGATGTGATGGCTAGAAGTGACTTTCAGTGACCAGGGAAGCCACAAGGAGAGATAAGGATGTTTTCAAAGGTAAAAAGGTTAATTAATTAATTAAAGTGAATTAATTAATTAGTTAAATATTAATAAAATGAAAGTCACTTTGGAGGGAAAAGGTGAGCCAAAAGTATAAAGGAAAGGCAAGGGCCTCTTCACATTCATTCATGTATGATCTTATTTTGATTTCTGGCTTCTAGCTAGTGAGCCCAACATTGGGGATTTTGAGGGTTTTGACTTAACAAACCCTAGAGGATGATTCGGTGGTGAAAGATTCCACCTAGCTTGTCCCAATATTGGTTTCGGAGATGCAATACTCTCCCACACCATTCTATTCATATCTACATCAGTGCAGGAGGTTCTACACAGCCACAGGCATAGGAAGAGGAGGAGGGCGCACCATTGGGGGTTTCCAGCAAAGGGGGTGCACCATCTTTGGAGAGAGATTCGTTGTAGGAGATTGGCAGGGTCGTTGAGGATTCTATCACTTGGGTTTTCATTACAGGGACTTGGACATCAGATCTAGTGCTTCCTGAGATAGTTTTATGGCTCAGATTATTTCTTGAGCAGTGGAGTGAATTGAAGAGAAGGAGGGTGTTTTTGAGATCCAGATCTAGTCCGTTTGGAGGGGTTACACTTCAGATCTGACCCTGAGACTTCACCTGTTGACTTGTAGTGTCCCGATCTATATTTTTGGAGAGTTTTAGATCATTTGGAGGCCTCCTTCAGCAGGGCCGAATTATCTAGGGCTTCAATCATCTAGTGGGGCGCACCATCCAGTAGGGGATTTCAAATCTACAGAGATTGAGAGGGATCTTGGATATTTGGGCACCTGGGTTGTTCTTACCATCACCCAATCTATCAGTTGGCATATTTCTTAGGGTGAGTGGACACTTTTGGCAGAAGGGCCGAGTTTTGAGGGTTTCATCCTTCTATTGGAGCATGGCATTCTTCAGCTGGAGAGTTTGGCATTCAGATCTGCTTGTATTGATCTTCATTTCTTATTCAGCCT
>ML779668.1:356338-374723 GCA_009831015.1 Picea engelmannii
AAATACCACAACCAGGAAAAAGTTTTTAAAAGACACCAAAATAGTGATGATCCTTGCATAATGGCTTGGGATCATTACATTTTATGCATTGTAATCTGAGGGGGGGGGGGTTTCCCATGAGGTTTTCCCTCTTTCCTCGTTTATTTTAGTGTATCTTTTGTATTAGGGTACCTAACATGCATGGATGATTTTAAGGATGGAAATTTATTTTAAAATTTAGAAACCTTGGCGAGTCTTACTAGTCCTTCACATGCCTACTATAAATTTTTGGCAATATTTTTGTAAAAATATTCAAATTTCTAAAGATTTTATATAGTTTTTATAAAATTTTGGTGATTTTTAAGGTAAAATAATTTTATCCTATAGAATTTGGGCGAATCAGTTTTAAAATAGAGAATCTCATTTTTGGAAAAACCATGGAAAATTAGCCCATGAGCGAAATTTAGCCCCTAAAATCATCCATGCTAATATGGCCTCGTTGTCGGGACCCATTCTTTATTTTCACCATAGTGATGTTCAGGGGGGGTGTTGGAGTTACTTCACACACGCCTAGGATTTATTTTTCCTAAGGTTTTTCCTTGTTTATTAGTCATAGTTATTCATTATCCAGTCTCCTATATTTTAGGGGAGAATATTCCACCTGGAGAATATTCTCTTTCAGTTGACACTTCAGTTTGACTAGTTGAGTTGAGTTTAGATACCACATTGGTTTTGTCACCATGCAACATTGGGATTATCACCAGTTAATGCACACTTACCTTGGGATCATCACCAGACTAGCGCATTACCCTTGATTTCTTGAGTTAACTCCTCACTACTCTTTGTTCAGTCAGTTAACTGAACACTAGTTGACTAGTTAACTCAACTAGGTGGCAGTTCATTCCCGTAACTGCCTAAGAGACTAGACTAGGTGGTAGTTCACTTCTGTCACTGTTGGTGTGTATCCAGATCACTCTATACCACCACTATGATGCATTAGTCACTCATGTATCCTATATCTATTGTAAATTATTCACTCTTTGAGTGTGGAATACAGTTAATGAGAATTCTTCCATTCTTTCTCTCCTTCTTCTTCCTTCTCCAATTCTCTCTACAAATGTGTGGATTATTGTTTAGCTAGATCTATTCTGTGCAGGTTCAACACATTTACACTCTGGAATATGTTGATGTTCCTAGGACAACATATCTCCCAGGATTCCTGGTGTGTAGATATGCTCCATGGTATCTTCTTATGTTGGTTCTTATTGTGTTTCATGGTCGGGCACACTCAACTCCTTGGCAGGGGATTTTCTTAGATGTTATGTAGGCTAGTCATCCCACATGGTCTCAAATATCGGTTTCCCTCTCACTCCATATGAGGGAGTAGGCCGAATCTCAACACCAATTGAAGGTTTGGTTGGTGGGGTGCCAATTTCTGGTGGCTTCGTTCACCTATGTCCATGTCATCTTTGGAGTTGGCACCATGCAGTTGAGTCTCTCATGTTGGTTGTTTCTCCAGTGACCTGAGAAATTCAGCCTCAAAAGTGATTCTAGCATCCTGGTTGCCCTCCCGAGGATTTGGTACAATTTCATTGGGAGACATAGCAGATACTTCGCTTGGGATTTCCTCCTAGGTGATTACACCGGAGATATTTGTGAAACATTTGAGCCTTCATCATCATCATATATAGTGATTAGGTCCACAAGAATGGTTGGAACCCCTATTCCTCATGATAATCATGTTGGCCTTTGTTGAACTGCAATTTTTATCGGAGATCTCACCTAGATAGTTTCTTCCCGATCGACAATTTCTATTGGTGAAGCATTACCTGAGCCATTTGGTTCTACCTCATGGTTGTTGGTGTTGATCGGGGTAAACAAAGGGTTGAGTGGTTCAATCAAAGGGTTAAGTGGGGGATATTCTTCTCCCCTTTGTATGGATCTTTAGGCTTCTTCCAGTAACAACATCCCCCTCCTTCATGCCTCTACTTCCTCCATTGTTCTGCTTTCGTCTCCGACGCTACGAGATTATTGAGTTGTATGCTATATTGTCTCAACCTGATCCTCCAGGGACATTGCTTTGGACTTAGTCATATTCAGGATGGCCCTTCTTTTTAGTACTTCCTCCCAATCCTGGGATCCTTTAGTGAATATTTTTTCTTCAAAATTATCATGAGCATATTGTTGATTAATTGGGTTGGTTGTCATTGATGTCAACCCTTGAAGAAATTCTGATAGAAAATTACGATGGCACAAAGGTTTGGGTAATGGACCCAAGTTTTTTTTATGTATAATGGTATGAGTTTTGATATATTTGTAGGTAATACTATTTTGTATGGATAGTACATGTCATGTCATTTATGGTGGTATGTGGAATGTCACATAACTCCTCATGGTTTTCGAGTTATAGCCTTACGAAGTTGGAGGACCCTCATATGTTGGATTGAAGCCCCAAAAGGTCAAAGAAGTCAAAATGCTTGCAAAGAAGAAATTATTTAAATAATAAAGTGAAGTGACAAAGTAAAAAAGGATTATTTAAATAATAAAGTGAAGTGACAAAGTCAAAGAGGATTATTTGAATAATAAAGTGAAGTGACAAAGTCAAAGAGGATTATTTAAATAATAAAGTGAAGTGACAAAGTCAAGGAGGATTATTTAAATAATAAAGTAAATGGAGAACTTTCTAATTATGGAAATTGGTTAGAAGTGGGCTAGCCCTAAAATAAGGAAATTGGGTTAAGATGGTTAAAAGGTAACCCCTTGAGGAAGCTACATGAAAGTATAAATAAGAGGCAAGGATATCTCATTTTAATCACACTTGAGCATATTGAATATCTACAGGTGATTGAGGTAACCAAAGGATATCTAAGCTGAATTTCAAAGGGAAGGTGAAGTAAAGAATTCTTTTGATGATGCTTTCTGAGGTATGTTATTTACAGGTCATCTCACCATCTTGGCGATAAAAAAATTCTAGAATGATTTAGACCGTGAAATTTGGAGTCCATTGAGGAAACATATCCCAGTAGTTGTTGTATGAATTTCATCTTGTGGGTTGTTGTATTTTTTGAGTTACACTCCATGGAAAATAGGGTTTGTGGCTAGTCCTGAAACTAGTCTAAAATAGTTGTTTCGGGTAAAAACATTATAACTTTTTCATAACAGATCCAAATTTAGTAATACCAAATGTGTTGGTTAAAGTACAGTCTTTAGTATTATGTGTACAATTTTTAGATCCATACAACAAATATTCCATGCGGGGAACACTCTACAAGTTCACTCTCTAGAATAAGCCATAATTCAATAAGGTATGCCATTTTTGCTATAAATCCTTTTATGAGAGGTTCCAAGTAGTGACACTTGGAGGAACTGCATTAAATGAACTGAAGAACATTTTGTATTATTTTTAGATATTTATTCATTACAGGTACATAGTTATGATTATTTCAAGTTAGGGTTGTTGACTAATCCAAAACTAGTCATGTGAGACTAAATTAAAGTTAGATAAAAATGTTAGTCTCTTGTTGTTAAAGTTAAGGAAGGTTTGCAGGTATCTGATCATATACACCAGGTCTATTACAGAGTTACAAATCATATTTGGATGATGAAATTGATTAGGGATTTTGGTTGAGGTTGAGGTACAGGTTGGTGCATGGTTGATGCACTTTTTTATGGTACAGTTTGACTGCAGGTTGAGGTACAAGTTGATGCATGGTTCAGGTTATTGGTACAGGTTTTTTGGTGCATGTTGATTGGTACAAGTTTATAGCAGTATATATGATAGTGATATTGTGATAGTATTTCCCTCATTCTACATATATCTCAGGGCAATTCGACGGGGCAAGGACAGGTGGTTGTAGCCACCTTCTGGTTGTAGTCGGAGAACATAGGGGTTGTAGCCTCCTTCTGGTTGTAGCCAAAGAATTGGGGACTTGGAGCTTCCCTTGGGTTGTAGCCTGAGAAACTAGGGGGTTGGAGCCTCCTTCCAGTTATAGCTGGAAAACAATGGAAGTTGGTGCTTCCAATGAATGTAATTCTTCAAGACATATAATAAAAATCATTATGTGGTTTTCTCCCGCTTTGGGTTTCCACGTAAAAACATTGGTGTACTGTGTATGTGTATGATTGTTCATTTGTTCATTATTTATTTACTCTGAAATTATTTGATGATAATGCTACATTGATATAAAAATTGCATTATATGGTTAAAAATGATTAGATTTCTCTATTACTGATTCACACCCCCTCTCAGTAATCCAACACATACATCCAGTGGGAGGATACCTTCGCCACGTGATAGGGAACTGATCCGGATTATTTTTGGCACAAAATGAGAGCGGAGATATAATAAAGAAATGCACAGAGATATCGCAGATATTCAATAATATAACATAAATGTATCAAAGATGCAACCATAGACACATATGTACAGTAATACATGATTTCTATTAATGAAAGAAATGTACAGAGACTATAAAAATACAGAGTGAAAGACTCGCTAGAATGGTGGCGGCTTATCTCTGAGAAGAGATGTGACGGTTGCACTCATTCGCAAGAAGATCATCACAATGAGGCTTTGAAGGCAATTCTACAATAAACAGGAATTTCAAAAACCCTAGACATCCAAAAACCTAACCCTAGCAGATGAAGCGCCAAAAGCCATGTGGGCCCCATTTGGCTCAGTTAGTACATCAAATTCCTGGGGTCGTAACTTTTGCATACGATCTTCATTTTAGGCACATGATATCTCGTTGGAAATTTATCATCTAGGCGATTCATTTTAGGGCCTCAAAATCATCATTTAGGGCATCAAAATGGCCCTGGAAGTTAAAAACTGCTAAAAATAGTAAGTTACAAAAATTGCCAGAAAATTGTTTTGAGCTAGCTGGAAAAGGTGGGTGGCCACCGATATCCACCTGGATCAATCCTCCATCCTTAGGAATCAATGGTATTCATTGCGTTGAGTGCCATGGGGATAGGAAAAAACATTTCCTCAATCTAAATCTTGTTGAGTTGCTTGCCTTGCTGGAGATGTCGCGCTACTCAGTTTGTGGAAGTTTGTCACGAACTTGTTGAGGCTGAGGCTATTCAACAAGTCGAGCTACATGATAGGACAGTGTGAAGAAGGAATCTTGGCACTTTTATACAACCTTTTCGACCTGCTTGTGTTGGATGGAAGGTGGTTGGGGCGAGGTTTTAGTGGTTGCAGTGTCCTTCTATTCCCCTTTTGAACAGATTGTGAAGGATCTGAATTTTGCAGTATGAGATACTACCTTACGCCACTGTTTAGGTGGAACAATAGTCATAACCACCTCTGGTATTCTATAGAGATGACCCCCTAGAGAAACAATGACACTGCAGGGTTGAGACTCATAAACAGTATGGCATCTCCACATATATGGCTGGACCGAGAGAACATCACATAAATCCAGTGGGGAAACATCACATAATACCTCATCCTTGAAGGGTTGGATGTTGTATGAAAATTGGCACTGCTGGCTAACAAGAATGTCTCATCCTTGTAGAAGCTACCCAATGTTTTATGGTTGCGGGTGTGGTGTTGTCGACAATCCCAACTATTTGATGACCTCTACTAAGATGAAGTTCTTATGGCTTCCACTATCAACAATAAAATGTAGCAAGGTCCCATTCACCCACATATGTGAATGAAAAAGGCACTCTCCCTCTTCAGGATCTGTTGGTTCTTCAGTTTGAATTGTTGCGGTCGGGACAATAGCAATGGGGTCTGTGTCAATGATCTGTCCTTTACTAGTATTTTCAGAATCAGATTATGAATCAAGGTTCGGCTCCTTGTCTTTGATCTCGGCCACCAATGACTATTTTGAGTGACATTCATCGGTGTTTTTCCAGGGGATTTAGTGGAAATTGCACCATTTTCCAGTGTCCTTCTTTGTCTTCCCGTGACCCTTCTTTTCTTGTGGCTTGGACTGGTTTTCAGGAGACTATTTGTTAGGGCCGTCTTTGTCATACTTTGGTTGTTGCGAATTTGTAGACCCAAACTCCCATTTGTTCTGGTGCTTAAATTTCTACTCGATTTTAACATCATATCGATAAGAAGCACTAAGTGATGAGATATCCAGAAAATCCATTTCAGTTTGGATGTATCTGTGTAGAGCCCCATGGTATTTCAGAACCAAATTTCAGTCGGAGTCTTTGATACCCATGTTGGTGCGCAAGGTATGGAAGGTATTAGTGAACTCTGTAACTTCTTGGCCACTCTCTTGCCGCAGTGTGGTCCATCTCATGTACTGGTCCTCATAGTTGGCAACAGGGTTATATTGTTCCTTTACCGCATCCACAAAAAAATCCCAAGTGGTCTCGACCCCATATATTCCAGACTCCTCTATGGAACTTTGCTCCCAGTAATTTTCCCACCAATGTTTGACATGGGGGGGGAGATTTAAGGAGTGTGAAGGTGATCTTTTCCCTGTCAGAAAAATTATGAATAGAGAAATAACCTTCTAACACATTTAACCATTTGTCTAGGGTATCTGCATCTATTTGACCTTCAAATACGAGAATATCAAAATTAACTTGTACGTTGAAAGGAGAGGTTCTTCCAAAGTGGTTGTTTGATGAATATGATCCTATTTCTATCGGCAGGCATTGAAGGATGTGGGAAAAATTCTCCATCATTATGTCCCTCTATCATGTGAGAGATTGCTCAAGAAAAACATTTATAGGATCATCTTCTCCGTTGTTTTTATTTTCTTCCTCCATGGAGGGTTTCTTGGGCATGCGAGAGAAATTGTATTCAAGAGAGACAATATTGAGACCCAACTTTCTATACTCGAACCTTGTCGGGGACATGCACTGAAAAAAACGATCAAGAGCAACCTACTCTGATACCACTAATCTGAATTATTTTCGGCACGAAATGAGATCGAAGATATAATAAATAAATGCACAGAGATATCGTAGATATTAAATAATATAATAGAAATGTATCAGAGATGTAACCATAAACACAGATATACAGTAATGCATGATTTTTGTTAATGAAATAAATGTACAAAGACTGTAAAAATACAGAGTGAAAGACTCACCAGAATGGTGGTGGCTTATCTCTGAGAAGATATGTGACGGTTGCGCTAATTTGCAAGAAGATCATTACAATGAGGCTCTGAAGTCCTTTTTACAATAAAAAGGAATGCCAAAAACCCTAGACATCCAAAAACCTAACCCTACAATATGAAGCGCCAAAATTTATGTGGGCCCCGTTTGGGTAAGTTAGTACATTAACTTCTCGGGGTCGTCACTTTTGCATATGATATTCATTTTAGGTGCATGACATCCCATTGGAAAGGTATCGTCGAGGAGATTCATTTTGGAGGAAATATTGAAGGAACTTCCATATTGCTCCTCGTTTTCCCAAAAATGTCGTTTAGGGCCTCAAAATGGCCCCGGAAGTTAAAAACTGCTAAAAATAGTAAATTACAAAAATTGCCACAAAATGGTTTTGAGCCAATTGGAAAAGGTGGGTGGCCACCGATATCCACCTGGATCAAGAAATAAGAACTTGGGATCTTTATTGTGAAAGTGACCTGTATGAAATTGGTACTCGAGCTCATTGATCCCCTCTTGTTTCACATGTGCATTGTCTCTGACCATGTAAAATCCTATGTGGAAACCATAGGGAATGAAAGCTCTCTTCTTGTCTTTGACCAGGGAGGCTTTGTAGCCTTGAAAGATGGTCTGGTATCATATCTCCCCCCAAATGAGGCGATACAGGACATGAACAGGGAGAAGGTGGGGTGCATCAGTAGCTTCAAACACTCTAATATAAGTGCTAATTTCTTCCAAGTACCAGTGGAAAACTTTTGCTATCATATTTTTTGCCGCCACCAAAAGCCGAGGGCACTCTTTTCTAAAGATGACGAAGAAAAATTTGGCTAGGAACTCATCGCATATTAAATATTATGATATCTTATATCTATTTTCCCACAATATGCTAAAATAGACATGTACATGCAATTCGGAAACATGACAGCTCAAATTCATACCTGCAAAAGTGTTCCTTGCGCAAATTACATCTAGAAAGTAGGATTCCATGTAGAAAGTCAAAACCTCTCCTTCCTTTGGTGTCTGAGCCTGTGAAGTATTTATAATTAGTTTCTTGGAGATAATGGCTCCCCAATTGTAGCTTCTCCCAGAAATTTCCACAGTCTATGCTAAGGGCATCCATGTCTCTGAAAATTTGGACTAATCCTTTTCTCCATATAATCGATAGATTAACGACATCAGATACATGTATGTATCTCATATATTTACTATGTTGTACTTGCTAGTGCTTATGTTTGTGAATTTCTTGTATTCTTTCCACCATGAGGCTAGCAATCAGTTGGTATCATGGATATCATAGAAATTAACCACGAAGTCTGTGTTTAGCCTTTCCTCCAGGTCTCTATGTTTGTAGTACTTCTGCACCTCTGTCGGAAGGAAAAACACTAGCACACTCGCCTTACTCATTTTTTATGGTGCAATTTACCATGTCGTCATGGTTAATTATCCATCCCAAGGATTTGATGCAGGGAAAAACTGGGGTTCGGTTAGCCACCCTATGTAGATTTTACCTATGAATGTTTGGAAACACCTAATCATTCAATATTCAGACATATGGATTGTTGTGAGGCATGAACTCAGGGTATTCCTCCTGACTAATTTTGTTGTACAGGTTGCCCCAATGCGGGATAACCACTTTAGACCTTGTGGTCGCTTCTGTGTCACTGAACACTGGAGGCTGGATAAACTGCTTCTTGGTGGATGTGCAGATAATTGATTTCATATTTGAGGTGAAATACAACTCCCTTGTATAACTCTACATAGATCCTTCCCCGACCTATGGTTCTTTTATCTTGGGAATCCTTAGTGATCACCTGGTTGTCATATTTCTTGGAGGCATTTTTTGCAAACAGACAGAGTGAGATACAAACCTCTAAAAGTATTATGGATGCAATTTCAAATGTATAAATTATGAAGACAATGCACACCTCTTCCTTGCACAATATTAACCTGGTTTACAGTTAAATATCGGTTTTAATCTCTTAGATGTTCTCTCTCACTCCTTCAACTACTCCAAGGAATAAAATATTTGTGCACAAAATGGCACGTTTGAATCTGTCTTTGTATTTTAAATGGAGAGCATACTTACCTTGTCACATCAATTCTTAAATTCAAGGTGGTAAATGCTCCGTGCACAATCCATCACTAAATCTTAACCATGCTCGGGATTAAATGTAATGAAAACTAGTGGCGTGGAAGTGGGTTACTTCGTAGTTTATCGACAGATTCAAACTTCTACTGCTTGGTAGGTGCACAGGATAGTAACGTGGGTTGAAGAATCCAAAGAAGAATATGAAGAGGTAGAATTTGACTACCGAGAAGAATTGTTGTGTTCCATAGAAGTTATTAGAAGAGAAAAGAAGAAAAAAAAGAAACTACAAGAGAAACTAGACAAGAAAGAAGACACTCGGGAACTAGAACAAATGATCACAAATTTGAAGGTTCAAATTGAAGAAGATAAAAGAATTGAAGAAGCACTCAAATAACAACTAGAAGGAAGAGACAGGATCATTGGAAATTTGGAAGAAGAAATTGTCACATTAAGAAAGGATCTTCAAAACAAAAATATGCAGAACAACTCAAAAGTTTTGAATGACATTATTAGTAGTCAAAAACCTCATCATGACAAGTCTATACTTGGATACAATCAGACAGAGAGGGGATCAAGATCCAAAACAACAAAACAATAAACATATCCAAAAAGATATGCAAAAACAATCAAAGGGAATAGGAAGGTCTACAAAGAAAATTGCAGGGACACTCCTCCACCGAGAAGATTCATATTTCATAATCAATGACCAACAGAAACAAATAGGCCTCAGGAAGAAGAAGGATTCATAAGAGTGCCTCCTTTCAGAAGATATTCAACTCCTAGGTATCAAACTATATTTTTTGGTTTATGTTATGCATGTAATAATTTTGGACATAAAGTTGTCAATTGCAGAGCTAACAACAAGAACATAAACAATTTTGAAAGTTATACACAAAAGGGTTATCCAAGAAGGCCTAGTGCAACAAAAAGAAGAAGTTGCAATAGGTTTGAATCTTTGAGAACTGAAGTGGAATGCTACAAATGTAAAAAATTTGGACACATGGCCAAATATTGTAGAATGGCATTCCCTCCTAGAGAACCACAATAGAACAATAGTAGTCACAGACATGAACCTCAGAAAAGGACATGGATAAGAAAGCAGAATCAATATAGCCATGAAGAATGCACTCTCTCTCTACAAGCTAAGAATAAGAAATGTGGTTGGTATGTTGACAGTGGTTGTTCAAAACACATGACATGTGATAGAGATAGGTTTCTTACATTAAGAAAGAAAAGAGATGGATCAGTCTCCTTCGAAAATGATGGTTCATCTAAAATCATTGGAAAAGGCACAGTCATAATTGGGAACAAGAATACCAAGGCATAAAATGTTCTACTAGTAGAAGATATGAAACATAATATTCTAAGTCTGAGTCAAATGTGTTACCAAGGTCATAAAGTTACTTTTGATTCACAAAAGTGTGAGATAATAAAGGAAGGTTCAGGAAAATTGATTGCAGCAGTTGTGTGAACTTCAAGAAACATATATGTATCAAGTGAAATTGGAAATGAAAAGTATTTCCTCGGAAAGGAAGATGAAAGTTGGCTATGGCATAGAAGAATGGGTCACATATATTTTGATAACCTTTTCAAAGTCATCAAAAGGGAAGCAGTTAGAGAAATTCCCTAGATCACGAAACCAACCAACACTTTATTCGAGCATTGTCAACAAGGAAAGCAAACAAAGACCAAGTTTAAATCAAAAGAATATTCAACGACAAGACCACTATGAATTATGCATATTGATCTAGTTGGACCAACTAAAACAAAGGGTTTAAAATGTGAGGAATAGTTTATGTTATTAGTTGATGATTATACAAGAATAACTGGAGTTTTATTTCTCAGGAATAAGTCAGAAGCTTTTGAAAAATTCAAGGTCTACAAGGAAATGGTTGAAAATGAAATGGATTCAAAAATAAAATGCTTGAGATTTGATAATGGAGGAGAGTTCACTTCAAATGAATTTATGGAATACTGCATCAGGCATGGAATAAAAAGGCAATTCTTTATGGCTAGGACACCTCAACATATTGGAGTTGTTGAAAGAAAGAACAGGACAATACAGGAAATGGCTTGAACAATGCTAATGGATTCCAAATTGACAAATATCTTTTGGAAACAAGCAGTGCACACAAAAGTTCAAATTCAAAATAGAGTAATGCTCAGAAACAACACTGACAAAAATCCCTACGAGCTATGGAAAGGAAGACCAACAAATGTGAATCACTTCAGAGTTTTTGGAAGCAAATGCTACATCAAAAGAGAAGATGGCAGAATGGGAAATTTTGACTCTCGTGTGGAAAAAGGAGTACTTATTGGTTACTCAAGTACAAAGAAAGAATACAAGTGTTACAACCTGAGATTGAACAAAGTTTTGGAAAGCCTCAAGGTAAGAATTGATTAAATAGGTAGACAAGAATTAAAGGAAGAAGAAAATGAATCAATGGAACAACTTTACGAAGAAGAAGTAGAAGATGAAAAAGAAGTAGAACGGGAATATGAAGAGGATCTGATAGAAGAAGAAGATCAAGTTCAGCAAGTGCCTCCAAAGAAACCTAGAAGATGAGTACAGAATAATAATCCTTTGGATCAGATTATCGAAAACAATGATGCAGGAGTTGAGACTAGAAGAAGAATTTGTTCACCAGAACAAACACACCTAGCACTCTCATCTACGATTGAACCAACCTGTTTTGAAGAGGCCAGCAAGGATGAATTTTGGAATAAGGCCATGTTATAGCAAGATTTTCCTCATAATTACTATCTTTCATAGAGGGCCTTTTTCCATTTCCCTATGCAGACTTGTCATCACTTTTTGATGAATCCAGAGCTAAAAATTACATATTTTTCCAACTATACGCACCCTCTCTACTATACATCATGCGTATACGCAAGATTCTCCACTACGGCCCGTGTACATCGGGATTTGTGCCAAAAAATACAAAAATGAATTCAAGTTTCCATGTCATGATAGGAGATCTCTGATCCTTGGCCTTCCATATACTGACTCATCCCTTCAGTTTCATTTTGAAGGCTATAAAAGAACAATTCTGAGCTATGGAAAGGAGGAGAAAGAATTCAACTTTGAGAGAAAAGTTACTCTGGAGAAATTACTTCATATTGAGTCTGCATCCCTTTGTCCCTCAAGTCTGAACACAGTGTTCAACCCCCAAGCTCTTTCCTTGTTGTTGAGAGAACCTCATTGTCTCTCTCCCATGAGTTTTTCTTTGGTGGAGGATTGAAGTGGTGGAGGCCCAGTTGAAAGGAACTTGGTTTCGAACTGTGTTGACACAGAAGTCTGTAATGTTGTCACTTCTGTTGATCAATTATTAATAGAAATACTCCTTTCTCATCCTATTGGTATCATGCAAATATATGATTATTATCCATGGGCATGTTTGTAATGTTTATTAATGGATTATGGTATCTAATTTGCTAACCCCCTTTATATTATCACTGTGTACTTTATTTTCTTGTCTGTTGAGAATATGTTGCAGGTATAAAGCTTTGGGTCGAAGTGCTCAACGGTGGAACATCATCGAATGTTGGATCGAGGTAGGCCTCTTTCTTATCTTGCACATTATTTTATATAGCATACAATGGAATTGAGTTTATTTCTACAGTCATACCTATTTGTTGTGGTTTACCCTTTTCCATAGAGAGTTTTTCCCTCGAAACAGAATGGGTGACTCCACTAGAGAGAGATCTTCCTTCTAAGGGTTGAAGTATTTTTTCTTCTTGCACTTCTCTTTTTCCTTTGTGTTTCTTGTCGTATCACTGCTTGACGGGTTTTGTTCACTCTGGGTCTACGTTTTCATCCTTTTTTCCCTTGTATGTCCTTGTTATAAAGCTTGTATGCTCCTTTTTCCTTCACAGACGCGTATACACGTGTTCTATCTCACTTCAAGCTGTGTACATACACACTTTTCTCCTGAACAGTCATGTATACCACTTTTCATTTTCTTGTTTTCTTGGTTTAGTGACTGCTGGGTGGGTTTTGATGTTTGTTGAGCCTTCTTAGGTCTCTGTAGTGCCTGTTGAGCTTTTATGGGTTGTCAGGAAACCTGTTTGGAGTTAAATTTTTTGGCATAGTCTTTCTCATTGTTTTTCATTTTTTATTTGTCCTTGAACCCTGGGATGTTTTCTTGGCTGCTTGGTATTCTACTTGAGTTATTTTGTTTATACACAGTAGAATTTATATATCAAGTTGTTTTTCAGTCCATGCATTTTCTCTTTAATATATTGAAAAAAAAAAAAACAGGCATTTTGCTTTGGTTGGCATTTTTGTCTTTGAATCTTTATCATTAGCTTAGTGCATTTAGAGAAAGATTGCATTTTACTTCTGAATTGCAGAGTTGAAATTGAAAATTGCACTATTTTTATTAGCATATCATTCATTGAAAAAGTTAAAGATAGACTTTGAATTATATTCATATTTATTTTCTTGCAGATTCATAACATCATGATTTTCACTTCAACACCCTTTTGAGTAATCACAGCCAATAAAATTTACTCTTTAAACAAAAATTGATTATTCATGATTTTATTTTTAGGGTGCACAAACTAGTCTAGGATTTAGTGCCTTGGAATAGGATTTTGTGACTAAACTTATCCAAGGCAATTAAATCAACATATGTGTCTGAGACAGGGAGTTGAGAAGTCCATTGTATAATTTGTAAGATCCGGAGGCTCCGCTCACACCGGAGTTAATCACGAGGTTGCGTGAAGTTAGTTGAAGGGATAACCCCTCGATACTCACCTAGCATCAAAGATATTTCTGTGGATTTATTCATCTTTGGGGATCTTTCTAGTTCCCATACCTTCCTGAGAGGTGGTACTTTCAAGGTTTTGGGGTTTGCTACCCTACCCATACAGTGATCCAGACTTACAACTGCTCACCTATGCATCGATTATACAGTGGTTTGTTAGTTGCTTGACTTAGGTATCTCTTAGGTTACTTGCAGGGGCTATTCTGCTTGTACCCTGGGTCAAATAGGGGTCAGAAAACACACAACCTTTATGGAGGACTACCTCTCCAAGGGGATCTAACCGACTATTTTTTAAGCCCACGAGGACCCCTATAACTTATTTTGTTACCTTCGAACTTTAGCAAGGAGTCTCAGGTCCCTCTTGGACAAGACATACCTTCTTTAGCGAGGGAGGCCACTCAGCCAATTTAGCCCATTTGCATGCATATTGGTCATTTGACTTTTTGGTATGCTCTTTGATTATTAGTTTACCATAGGATTTTGTGCTGAGTCTTTGTTATAATGGATAGTGGAGTACCTTTTTCTCCCTTGTTTACTGCTACCCCCCCCCCCCCATGACGTTCATGGGGGAAAATTTGTCTACATTTTATAATGGTATGCAAAATTATGGTACTCAGTCAATGCCCTGGGTCTCTAATCATTTTTCTCACAGTATGTCTGATATGTCTTCACACTTACCATCCTTTTTATTTCCTACTTATAGAATACAAGTTTTGGGTATGGGGGCATGATGCCTCCTTATTATCCCTCTCTGTTTGGTGGGAGTCATATCCTTCAAACACCTCTTATGATAGGAGGTTGGAATATTACTTCCTATGAATCCACTATGAGATAAGTAAGTTCCCAACTATGCAATCATTCTACTTATTATACTCTGTCCACTTATCCCTCTTCTGCCATGTCGGTTCCTATGAACACTTTTCCCATGGATGACCTCCATCTGTCCTCTGGTATTTCATCTGGGGGAATTTATGTTTGTAGTATGGGCAACCCCATTCATGAAGTTCCTTCATTTGGGGGAAACATATATCCTCACATGAGTAAACCGTGGCATGTCGCTTTCTCTTCACAAGCAGCTTCCTCAATGTCGATGCCCCTATAACCCTCTATGAATCAGTATGGAGGAGGATACTATCATGTCGGACAAGGACAAGGTGTAAACCAGGATCCTTCCTGGCCTGCAATTTCTCAAAACCAATCTTTCCTTGGACATTGGTCTCAAATGTCACAATTCACCACCACCACAAGTCCAGTCACTGCATGTCATACTAGCGTTAAATCACCAGCCTCTGCTATGCGTGTTGGAGATCGGTCGACAACCTCTCCGAGTCATGTTGAAGACTTACAACCAGTCACTGCAAGTCATGCTAGGGGCACAATTCCAGTCATTTCATGTCATACTAGCATTATATCACCAACCTCTGCTAGTCATATTCGAGATTGGTTGACAACCTTTGTGATTCATGTTGAAGACCTGCAACTAGTTGTTGCAAGTCATGCTAGGGGCACATGTTTGGTCACTGCTAGTCACACTGCACATCCATCACCAAACTCTGCTATTCATGTTGGGGATCCATCACCAACCTATTCTAGTCATGTTTGAGATTTTCTACTAGCCTCTGCAAGTCATGCTGGGAGAATGTCACCAACCACTGCAAGTCATGCTGGGGGAATTCATATGATTGAGAAGCCTAGACGTCTCAAACGTAAGCCTAGATTCCTTTGTAGGATTTGTCAAGGAATTCACCTTACTTGTGTGTGTCCTATTACTGTTGGGATACCAGAAACATGGGGCTCACCTAAGGGCCCTTCAGGTTCTGAGGCATCTATGGTTCCACAACACTCTGTTCCTTCTTTGGTTGATACAATAGTCATGTCGATGCAATATTCGACCGACACCCCTTTCCCTTTAAGGGTTGATGCGTCCTTTGACCTTGTTTTCTCACATCCAGTTCAACCTGTGGTCATGTCAATGCAATATTCGACCGACACCTCTCCTATGTTTGGGGGTGATTCATCTCTTGACCTTTTGTCTCACATATTGTTCAGCCAACAGTCATGTCGATGCAATATTCGACCAACAAAACTCCTATTTTTGGGGTTGATGCACCTCTTTACCTTGTTGTCTCACATCCTATTCAACCAATCGTTGAGGAAGTGGTTGTATCGATGGAATATTCAATCGACCCCACTCTTCTCTCAGAGAGTGACAAGTCTAAGGAAGTGGTCGCACCAATGCAATTTTTGGTCGATCTCACTCTTATGGTTCTAGTTCTATACCTTCTATGCCATGTCCTTAGCATTTTTATTACTTCACCTTATGAACAAGAGAGAGTTTTACTCTTCCCAAGTTCTCTCCCTCCAAGTCTTGACGAGGCTCCCTTTGATTGGGATGATCTTGTGGGGTATCCAATGCCTCTGCCTATGTCTTTTCTAGGAAGAGAAATTATCTGATATAACACAAAGATGATAACCTCTATTAGCACTTTTTCCTCCTTGACTTGGAGATATTTTGTTCTTCCCAATCTTGTGTCAGTTCTTTGTAAGATACTGACATTCCACAGAAGGTCTGCATGGGAGCCTTGGCCTCCACCGTGACATGCCACCTAGAATCTCCCAAACGAGTCTTAAGCTCTTTTCTGACTCATCTAAAAAA
The DNA here is from genome assembly GCA_009831015.1 of Picea engelmannii. Classification (NCBI taxonomy): domain Eukaryota; kingdom Viridiplantae; phylum Streptophyta; class Pinopsida; order Pinales; family Pinaceae; genus Picea; species Picea engelmannii. Next base: position 372,915 of record ML779668.1, read on the forward strand.
CTGAAAATATTTTTGAGTGATTTTTCCCTTTCACACTCATTAAATTGGATTTGAAAGGTCACGAGTCTTAGTTAATCTCTTTTCTGACTCGTTATAAAAAATAAAAAATATTGTCGAGTGAAATTGTATTTTTCACACTCATAAATTGGATTTGAAAAGATGTCTATTTGGCACAAGTTTACCCCTTTTTTCACACCAAGTAGACTAAAAGACATAAAAAAGGATATTGTTTTGGCGTTAATTTGTGATTGCATCACATGCCTTCGCTTGCAGTATTGAGCCTTTAGCCAGTTCTCACTTTGCGTTATAAACTGTTGCCTAAGCAGTCTATATATTTTCAACCAAGAGAGACTTGTTTATATCCTTCAGAATTTGACACCCTATACCCTGGAGGGAATATCACCCAGAGTGTCCATCCCCTACATGAATTTCCTTGCATTGAGCATAGGTACGTTCCATTGTTGGAACTAGTTTTTCTTACTTGCGACACTCATTTCCTCCTCTGTATCATAGCATTCATTTGTTATGAAAAAACAAAAAAATACGGGCGGGAGGGGAGTACTATATTATAATTTGCAGCAGTCATGTCTCCTTTGAACAAAGCACAAAATTATTGATTCCTTGTGTCATCATAATCTTGGGTTTAGCATGGCCTTAAGAAGATGATCTCGTTATCGAGTTTCCTCTACTGACTGGTTACTCTTCCAGTCCCTATAGATAACATTATTGATGCCTCCTTCATCTAATAGCTACATCATTGATTCTATGCTGTCGGAGACCACCATATGTCTCATTCTCTTGTTCAAAGCAAGTCTATCAACCTATGTCGGCCACTCCTCAGAAATATTGACTTTCCATGTTGGACATACTCTTAGTTTGTCTCAGAATCACATGATATTATGGTCTTATCATGCACCTTGGCCCTACTTTCATCATTGGCAGGTCACCTTGAACCCAACAATCGACATTTCATAATTGGTCATTGACTGGGTGGTTTCCCTTGTGTTTGACGACAAGACATATATTCACACTTTGGGATTCGTGCATTTTCTTGGATGCCATTGGCCTTATTGGTGGTATCCTCACCTTTGTTAGCAGTTTTCATCGTTGGATGTTATTCAGAGGGTCTTTTTCGTGTACCGCTTTCATTTGGCACACACGAAAGATGCATAGGGTCATTGGTTCATGAACCTGTTCTTCGTCCGATCTCCACCAAATCATGAAGCTCCTACTTTTTTCCTCATGTTGACTGATGAGAGATGCCTTAATGTTATCCTTCCAACGGGTCTCTTTCCATCGACTTTAGCTCATTTATTATGGATATGGGACCTAGAGTTTTATGAGTACCTTGAGGTTTGCAGTCATTAGTGGTAGGCTCTCTCACCATTGAAAGATGGGAATACATCAATGTATCTTGATCAATTGATTCCTCAAGTGTTCGACACCGACTCCTTTATTCACACTTGTAGGAATGTTCTTAGTTCCTTGATACATACTTTCATTATTGGTAGGTTGTCTCGTGTTTGTTAACGGTATACCTCAATGACTGGTAATCATATGATGTCTCATTATGTTCGACCTCAACTCCTTTATTCACATGATGTAGACTTGCACCCTTGGTTGATAGTGTAGAAGATTTGAAGACATCACTATGTGGTTGCAGCTTTCCTGAGTTGTTGCTTCCTTTTCATTGGACCAGTACCTATATGACTTCAGTGATCATGGGAGATCATATTGTACTCCATGGTATACAGATATCTTCAGATTGGTTTTGAGACTGGTTCTACTGGGCCTTGTTCGTGACTATGA
>ML779668.1:382391-403163 GCA_009831015.1 Picea engelmannii
GAGGTCATATGCTTGAGGTAGAGTTGAATACCTTAGACCCTAAAAGTTTTGATAATATACAAGATTTTTTTACTAAATTTAAATCTTTGCTATTAATCTTGGGTGAATGTGGTATTGATCAGTCTACACAAGAGAAACAACTTATTCTAACAATATTGGCCAATCTAGGACCAGAATACACTGTATATGTCTCCAATTTCCATTATGGCAGATGTATTTTTGGAACAAATTGGAAAATTCCTACATTGGCTCAATTCATTAAGTCTCTTACAAGAGAGAAAAAAAAACTCATACATATGGGCCTCATGAAAGATCCCAAAGCACATGCACTCACCATGCATGATGGCAAAGGGTCATCCAAACAGAATGAGACGGAGGGATATTCCAAATCCTTTAATGATTCTTCAGGTTCTAAAGACTCTTTCGATTCCAAGAAGAAGAAGAAGGGAAAGAAGTGCACTTACTGCAACAAACTGAATCATGAAAAATCCACATGCATGAAGAAACAAATCGATCTTATGGCACATGCACTTCAGCAGAACAACCTTGGAAACTTCATTTTAGAGGGAGTCAAGAAGCAGAAGGAAGAAGATCCTACTCCTAAGAAAGGTAATCATCATGCTCTTATTGCAATTAATTTCTCATCTGATTCATGGATTATAGATTCTGGTGCAACACATCATATGGCAGCGAAAGAGGAAGTTTTCTCTTCCTTGAGTCCATGCTCAAGACCCCCTATTCTCATGGAGGATGATACTCTAGTAGCAGTAGCAGGAGAAGGGAGAGTGGAACTCCACAATGGTAGTTTTGAGAATGTTTTACATGTTCCAAAGATTTCTATGAATCTTCTCTCAGTTTATCAGATCACTCAGAAAGGCAAAAAGGTTGAATTTACATCAGATTTAATTTTAGTAATTAACATGCATGACAATTCCATTATTGCAATTGGTGAGGTGGATCACAAGTCAAGGTTGTATAAATTCACTAAGTTTTTTTACGATGACTCCTCTATTCTACTTACACATAAGGAGACTACTTTTCATGCACCTCCAGTGCAACATGCATATACTCTTGTTCTTCCATCAGTTTCATAAATCAGAGATGATTACATGCACTTAGATTCTATACATGGAAATAAGAAGGTAGTACAACCACATAAGAAGCCAGCCTTGAAGCGTCAGCAGATTCCCAAGAAAGCACAGAACACACTTCAGGCAGTAGGAAACCTTGCAGGGAATCCATTGGATTTGAGGATGACTCGATCTCAGCATGAGGAACATTCTCATGTACTTTCAGCTTTAGAACCTGTGATGCCCATGCATTTCTATATGGTTCAATCTATTGATCCAAAGAACTACAATAGGGTTGTGGGAAATACATTATCACAAGAAGCCATGCAGAAGGAGTATGACTCACTCCCACAGAACCAGACTTGGAATTTGGTTCCACGTCCACTAGAAAGGAATATTTTCAGGTGCAGATGGGTCCATAGGATCAAGAAGTACAAGGCCTGACAGGTTGCCAAACGAATTCATCAAATCCATAAATATTTCTACATCTTCATGAAGACTTTAAATGAGTAGAAATTTAAGACTTTGCAGGATCGTCTTGCAGTGAAGAACACACTTGTCTAGCAGTTGTCATTTTCTTCTTTTGATACATTATCTTTTGAGGGGGGATTTTGTTCGCACGTGGTTTTCCCTCTTTCCTCAATTTTATTCAATGTTCATTAGTTGCATTGTACATGAGTACCTAAAATGGCCTAGTAGCCGAGACTCATTTTTACTCTATAGTGATGTTCAGGGGGGGTGTTGGAGAAATTTATATTTTCAACACACTAGTTCAGTGGGAGTTAACTAACTATCTCTATTTAGACTTTCGATTTTTACCATCACTATTATGCATGCATGCATTCCTAAGGAAAGCTAACTGCTTGATTGTTTTTCTTAATTATGGAATTATTTGCCCTATATATGAGTGTATTCCACCCATTCATTGTATCATATTGATCATGATCTATGTATCAATCATCAACTCATTGGAGTAGTGTGAATATATTTTCTCATTCTTCCATATTGAATCTCTCTTCCTTTCATGATAAGATTTGTTTGTGCTTTCTTTATCTAGATCTCCTGTGAAGATTTCCATGAAACACTGACAATTTCTACATTGCAAACCTATTTTCCAAAAAAACATCATTTAGGGCCTCAAAATGACTCCGGAAGTGAAAACTCCTAAAAATAGTAAATTACCAAAATTGCCAGAAAATTGTTTTGAGCTAGTTGGAAAAGGTGGGTGGCCACTGATATCCACATGGATCAATCCTCCCTCCTTAGGAAGCAATGGTCTCCATTGCATTGAGTTCCCCCATCAGATGAGGAAAGTTCTGTTGAATTTGGCCCCGGATGAGCCACTTTCCTTAGTGCAGGAGTTGCCCTACTTTGTTGACTCGATAAAGCTGGATCCTTTGTTGTTGAGTGCCCTTGATTTGTGTGTCCACAATATGGTCATTGGATGCCTGTTGTATGTGTCAGTGTTTCATGGAAACCTGCACATGAGATCTAGCTAAAGCAAGTACAAACAAAGCTTATCAAGAAAGGAAGAGAGATTCAATATGGAAGAATGAAAAAATATATTCACACTACTCCAATGAGTTGATGATTGATACATATATCATGATCGATATGATACAATGAATGAGTGGAATACATTCATATATAGGGAAAAACATTCCATAATTAAGAATAGAAATCAATCAGTTAGCTTTCGTTAGGATTGCATGCATGCATAATAGTGATGGTAAAAATAGAAAGTCTAAAATAGAATTAGTCAGTTAACTCCCACTGAACTAGTGTGTCAAAAATAGAAATTTCTCCAACACCCCCCCTGAACATCTCTATGGAATGAAAAATGAGTCCCGTCTACTAGGCCATTTTAGGTACTCATGTACAATGCAACTAATGAACACTGAATAAAATTGAGGAAAGACAGAAAACCATGTCAGAACAAAACCCCCCCTCAAAAGATAATGTATCAAAATAAGAAAATAACAGTTGATAGACAACTGTGTTCTTCACTGCAAGACAATCCCGCAAAGTATGAAACTTCTGCTCACTAAAAGTCTTCATGAATATGTAGAAATATTTATGGATCTGATGAAGTCCTTTGGCAACCTATCGGGCCTTGTACTTCTTGATCCTGTGGACCCATCTGTACCTGAAAATATTCCTTTCTGGTGGATGTGGAGCCATATTCCCAGTCTGATTCTATAGGAGTGAGTCATACTCCTTATGCATGATTTATTGCCATAATGGATTTCCCACAACCTTGTTGTAGTTATGTGGATCAGTATATTGAACCATATAGCAATGCATGGGCATCGTAGGTTCTGAAGTTGAAAGCACATGAGAAGGCTCCTCATTCTTAGATCAAGTCATCCTCAAATCCAATGGATTCCCTGTAAGGTTTTCTGCTACCTGAAGTGTGGTATGTACCTTCTTGGGCATTTGTTGAAGCTTCGACACTGGCTTCTTATCCGGTTGTACTACCTGCTTATTTCCATGTGCAAAATCTGAGTGTATGGAATCATCTCTGATGTCTGAAACTGATGGAAGAACAAGAGTATATGCATGTTGCACTGAAGGTGCATGCAAAGTACTCTCCTTATGTGTAAGTAGACTACAGGAGTCTTCATCAGAAAACTTAGTGAATTTATACAACCTTGACTTGTGATCCACCTCACCAATTACAATGATGGAATTGTCATGCATGTCAATTACTGAAACTGAATCTGATGTAAATTCAACATTTTTACCTTTCTAAGAGATTTGATAAACTGAGAGTAGATTCATATAAATCCTTGGAACATGTAAAACATTCTCAAAAATGACATTGTGGAGTTCCACTCTCCCTTCTCCTACTACTGCTACTGGAGTATCATCCCCCATGAGAATAGGGGGTCTTGAGCATGGACTCAAGGAAGAGAAAACTTCAGCTTTCGCTGCCATATGATGGGATACACCAGAATCTATAATCCATGAATCAGATGGGGAATTAATTGCAACAAGAGGATGGATCTTCTTCCTTCTGCTTCTTGACTCCCTCTGGAATGAAGTTTCCAAGGTTGTTCTGCTAAAGTGTTTGTGCCATAAGATCGATATGTTTCTTTATGCATGTCAATTCTTCATAATTCGGTTTATTGCAGTAAGTGCACTGCTTTCCCTTCTTCTTCATCTTGGAATCTAAAGAGTCTTTGGAACCTGAAGAGTCATTAAAGGGTTTGGAATATCCCTCCTTCCTTTCATGTTTGAATGACCCTTTTCCATCATACATAGTTAGTGCATGTTCTTTAGGATCTTTCATGAGGCCCATCTGTATGAGTTTTTTCTACTCTTGTGTAATAGACTCAATGAACTAAGCCAACATAGGCATTTTCCAATTTGTTCCAAAAAGACATCTGTCGGAATGGAAATTGGAGACATATACAACGTATTCTAGTCCTAGCTTGGCCAAGATTGTTAGAATAAGTCGTTTCTCTTGTGTAGACTTATAAATACCAAATTCACCCAAGATTAATAGCAAAGATTTAAATTTAGTAAAAAAATCTTGTATATTATCAAAACTTTTAAGGTCTAAGGTATTCAACTCTACCTCAAGCATATGACCTCGCATCTCATCTTTCTTTCCAAAGAGTCCTTCTAGGGTGGTCCAGATCTCGTTTGGAGTCTTGCATGCACCAACATGAAACCATAAATCAGTGGAGATTAACTCAAGAAGTAGTCCTATGGCCTCATCCTTATGGTTCACCCATCTCATCTTCTCAATCACTGATGTAGGTTCTGTTTCTGTCGCCATTGTCAAATTATAAAGTCCTTTTCTTTTGAGTTGGAATGTTGCCTTGGGCTTCCAATCAAAATAATTGTATGGTGTGAGGATTACCACCAAGTTTGACTATATAATAGTTTTCATATCCATATCTCCCACTGTTTCTAAGAACCCCTAAAAATTTACTCTCAATCTGCAAGTGAAAAATTAAGAAATCATGACAAAAATGACATTTTAAGTGAAAATTCGAATCAGTTTCAAGAGATGATATTGCGACTTACTTTTTGAGCAAACGGTGAGGATTCTCGCCAAATGGTTGAAAACCCACTTCCAAAATGGGTCGATCTACTTCTCTTGAGGGTTGTTTCTTCAAAAACATAATATTTTTGGTCGCAATCACTTTAGAAAGGTACAACCACAGATTTGTATCAGTTTCAGGAGGCTATCTTGTGGCTTACTTTTTAATAAAAAAGTGAAGAATCTCGCCAAATGGTTGAAAACCCACTTACAAAATGGGCCGATTTACTTTAGTGCAGGATGTTTCCTAAAAAACGTAATATCTTAGGAGGAATAACTACTGAAATTTATGACCTGGATTTAACTCATTGAAACTCTGATTTTCCTTATTCTTTGCTTGTTTGGCTTGCTCCAAGTAGCATAGCTTTGATACCATGTCAGTTTTTTATGGAAAAATACACAAGAGATACAGTTAAAGCAAGTACAAACAAATATTATCAAGAAATGAAGAGAGATTCAATATGGAAGAATGAGAAAATATATTCACACTACTCCAATGAGTTGATGTTTGATACATAGATCATGATCAATATGATACAATGAATGAGTGGAATACACTCATATATAGGGAAAAACATTCCATAATTAAGAAAAACAATCAAGCAGTTAGCTTTCCTTGGGAATTCATGCATGCATAATAGTGAGGGTAAAAACAGAAAGTCTAAAATAGAACTAGTCAGTTAACTCTCACTGAACTGGCTGTCGAAAATAGAAATTTCTCCAACAGCATGTAATCAGGGTTGAGCTTTGTTGGTGTCAATTGTTCTTCTAATTCTGAGGTTTCCAATAATGGTGGGAAATAAAGGAAAAGGAGATCCACGTTGAACATTGGGTTCAGGCATAGAAAAGGAGGATTGTTGAGCTCAAAAGAATTATCCCCCATGGCTTTGTTGATGGTGTATGGCCCATAATGGAGTGGGAGAGGCTTTCGATGGGGTCCTGTAAGGTATTCTTTCTACAAGTGCAACCAAACTTTGTCACCCACCTAAAACTTATGTGACACCCGATGTTGATCATGGCATTGTTTGTACTTGTCATTGGACTTCGATAGGATATCCTAAACCTATTGGTAGATGTGCTAGATTCACTCAATGAACTGGGTGGATTTGTCAGCATCAATTGGAGTAGGAGATGAGTTGGTCGAGGTGACCGCAAGGGGAAGTGAAACATCTATGGGACCCAATGGTTGGAATCCCAACCCCACCTGAAAGGGGTTGTGGTCGGTTGAGCTATGCAGGGCTTGGATGTAGCTATATTTGACAAAGGGAAGGCTCTCATGCCATGTGCGAGGGTGATTTTAATTATACATGCAAAGGATATGCACAATCATTCGATTTATGACCTTGGTTTGGCCATCTATCTGGAGGTGGAAGGCTGTGGATTTGGTGAGCTTGGTGTCCAGCAGTGACCAGAGGCTCGACCAGAATGTGTTGAGAAATTGACTATCCCGATATGAGACAATGGTTTGTGGGATTTCAAAATGTACCCAAACTCATTCAAAGAATATGTTGGCAGTGGCCTCTCCCGTGATGCTCTTCTTGTAGAGAACTAGAATCGACATCTTAGAAAAGTGATAAACCACCACAAAAACACAGTCATTTCCCCTCTTGGTGGACATGAGGCCTGACATGTAGTCCATTTATATGGATTCCCATGGCCTGTCAGGAGTAGGAAGAGGAGTGTACAGGCCCTATTTCTTAGTGGTCAGTTTGGCAATAATGTAGGTAGTGCAAGACCTAATATACTTGTTGACCTCTTGTTGAAGTTTCAGCCAGTAGAAATGTTTCTGCAACATCACCACTATCTTTTCAATGCCGAAGTGTCCTGCTACCCGATTGTAGTGGGCTTCCCAAATCAACTTCACGTGCTCGCTTGATGGAACACAGATATGGCCCAAATGACAAAACAACCCATCCTGAAGATGGAAATTATAGACAACTACATTTTCACCCAACATTTGGTAGGTGGTGCAAAAGTTTGGGTCTGTCTCATAGAGTTGTGGCCATCCAGAGGTCTCATGGCCGCAAGATTCCAACATCGTGGTGAGTGTCACGATTGGCAGTCTATTGAGGCAATCAACGATGCGATTGGTGCTTCCTATTTTATACTTGATGTTGAGTTGGAATTGTTGCAAGTATGTTGACCACTTTTGATGGTGGTCATTCTGCAATTTTCCTTATATCTGCATGAACTACAATGGATTATGCTCAGTGTGGATGATTGTCTCCTTCCTAAGAATGTAATGTGTCCATTGGCGGCAGGCTTTCACAATGGAGTATATTTCTTTGTCGTAAGTAGGGTACTTACAGACAACATATGATAGTGTCTCACTATGATAGGCCATGGGGTGGTCGTGTTGGGTGAGAACGACACCCACAACATAGTCTAAAGCATATGTCTCGATCTCAAAGGGTTGTTGCAAGTATGGTAGTGAAAGTATTGGGGTTGCACACAAGCCCTTCTTCAAGTCATTGAAATATTATTGTTGGGACCGACCCCACATAAATTCCTCCTTACCACCACCCCTGGTTATTTGGCTGAGGGCCCATGCAATATGGAAGAATCCCAACACGAACCTGTGGTAGAAATTGGCAAGGCTTAAGAAGCTCCAAAGCTCAGTGAATGTGGTTGGGGTTGGCCAGTCATGGATGACTGGATATTGGTTGGATACACATGTATGCCATGTTGATCAATGATGTAGCCCAGGTAATGGACCATTTCCATGCTAAAGGAGCATTTTTCCAAGTTAGCATATAGCTTGTGCTGCCACAGGGTGTGTAGAACCTGCTGAATATGCTGCAAGTGTTTGGCCCAAGTCTTGTTGTAAATGAGAATGTCATCTAGATACACCACTACAAAATTATTGGTGAATGGTCATAGGATATCATCCATCATCCTCATGAAAGTGTCTGGAGCATTTTTCAAACCAAAGGTCATGACCAACCATTCAAAAAGGCCTTCCTTTGACTTGAACGTGGTCTTCCATACATCTGTCTATTCTATCGGGACCTGGTGGTATCTAAAATTTAGATCAATATTACTAAATTATTTGGCCCCCGTGAGTTGATCAAGGAGGTCGTCGATTTGGGGAATCGTGTACCAGCTTCTAACTATGATTTTATTCAGAACCCGGTAATCAATGCAGAGTCACCAAGTTCCATATTTCTTCTGTACCAACATTATTGGGCTCCCACAAGGTGATGAGTTGGGACAGATGTGCCCCTTGTGGAGAAGTTCTTGGATCTATCACTTGATCTGCTCATTCTCTAAAAGAGAGTGATGATAGATGAGCTCATTGGGTAGTGGTGCACTGGGGGTCAGATCGATGGGGTGCTTTACCTAGAAGTGTAGAGGTACCTCGGTAGGTGAGGAGAAGATATCCAAGTATTCTTCCACGACCTTATCTACTTGCTTCTACTATGTGGAGAGGTCAGTCGCAGAGACCTTGGATGTGGTTGTGATCTTTCGCTTATTCTGAGAGCGAATCATGAAAAAGACAAACTTCCCTATCTGAGAGACGACCTTCCTAAATTTCTTAGCAGAGATCAAGGAAATATAACTAGGTGGGACTACCATGGGTATCCTGTACAATTTCTTGTTCAAAGTAATAATAACACTACAAGTCCTAGAATCATATACAACATGATGTTTCCATAAATAAGGTTGGCCCAAAAGAACATCACAAACTTTGAGAGGAGAAACATCACACAATACCTCATATTTGAAGGGCTTGATGTCATACGAGAGTCGACACTGTTGGCTGACGAGGAGATCGCTTCCTTGGCAGAGCCATCCAATGGTGTAGGGTTGTGGGTGCAGTGTTTTCAGCAGGGCCAACCACTTGATGACCTCTATTGATATGAGTTTCTTCTAGCTACCACTATCAACGATAAAGTGTAGCGGGGTGCCTTTTACCCACATTTGTGAATGGAAGAGGCTCTCTCCTTCTTTTGGCTTGGTTGGTTCACTAGGCTGGAGCTTGGTGGTAGCAACTGTGGCACTAGATTCTGCATCAATGATTCATCTTCCCCTTTCTGGTTCTGGATCATAGTCAAAATCCACATCTGATTCAAAGGCTTTCACTTCGGCCACTGGCGACTTATTTGAGTGGCAGTCAGAAGTGTTATGCCAAGGCTTCTTATGGAAGTCCCGTATCTTTCCTTATCTTTTCGATGTCCTTATTTTCTTGTGGCTTGGACTAGTTGTCCTGATAATGTCTGTATTTTCTCTATCCTTTGTTCTGTGGGTCAAAGCCACCCTTTCCTAGATTTTATTGTGAGGGGTTCCCAGGCCCAAATAGCCTCGTCTTTTGTTTGATATTCTACTTGATTTTGACGACATATCGCTAGGTCACGCCCAAGCATGAGATTTCCAGAAATTCCATTTTGGTCTGGATGTGTCTATGCAGAGCACCGTGATACTTGAGCACCAAATGTCTCTCCAAATCTTTGATACCCATATTGGTGCACAAGGTATGAAAGGTATTTGTGAAATATGGAACTGCTTGGTCTCTTTCTTTCCACAATGTGGTCCATTTGGTATAGAAGTCGTCATAACTTCGGACATGGTAGTATTGTTCCTTAATAGCATCCTTGAAGGATTCCCAAGTGGCCATGACTATAAATAATGAAGGTTCCTCTGTTACCTTTTTCTCACAGAAAGTTTCCCACCAATATTTGACATGGGAAATGGCTTTGAGGAGCGCAAAAGTAATCTTTTCTCTATTCAAAAAGTTATGGATAGAAAAATACCCTTCTAGTAGATTCAACCACTTGTCTACAACATCTGTGTGTATCTGACCTTCAAATATATGAATGTCGAAGTTTGTTTTTACCTTGAAGGGGGCGGTGCCTCCACTCAAAGAAGATGTGTCGCATGTTGGTAGCCATCGAAGGATTTGTACGAAACTATCCATCATCTCATTCCTTTGTTGCGTGAGTGATTCCTCAATCAATAGTTTGAAAGGATCTCATGTCCCATCATCTTTATTTTCTCTTGCGATGAGAGGTTTCTTGGGCGTGCGAGATCTTTTGTCCTCAAGGGAAACAAGATCGAGACCCAACTCTTTGTACTCTGACCTCGTTGGGGACATGCATTAAGACAACAAGGAGAAGACCCCTCTGATACCACTGATCCAGTTTTATGAGTAGAATGAAATGACTACATATTATTAATAGGTGATTAACACAAAATAATAGAGATACAGTAAAATTGGTTTTCTATTCAATAACGAAATAAGCTGAAATTGTAAAATGCAGCGGAAACAAGTTTGCTAGAATGGTGGGAGCTTATCTCTAAGAAGAGATGTGACTGTTGTGCTCATTTGTAAGAAGATGATTACAATGAGGCCCTAAAGTCCTTTTCACAATAAGAAGGAATTCCAAAAACCCAAGACATCCAAAAACCTAACCCTAGGAGATGAAGCGCCAAAAGTCATGTGGGCCCCGTTTGGGTAAGTTAGTACATCAAATTCTCATGGTCGTAACTTTTGCATCCGATCTCTTTTTTAGGCGTATGATAGCCCATTGGAAAGGTATCTTCAAGGAGATTCATTTCAGGAACAATATAAAATGAAATTATATGTTTCAAACATGTTTTCCCAAAAATCATCGTTTAGGGCCTCAAAACAGCTCCGGAAGTGAAAACTGCTAAAAATAGTAAATTACAAAAATTGCCAGAAAATTGTTTTGATCCAGTTGGAAAAGGTGGGTGGCCAACGATATCCACCTGGATCACCAATAATCATACATATGGATTTTTTTGAGGCGTGAACTCAGGGTAGTCCTCCTAACTAATTTTGTTGTACACGTCGCCCCAATGCGGGATCACCACTTTAGACCCTATGGTCGCTTCTGTGTCATTGAACACTAGAGGTTGGATAAACTACTTCTTGGTGGATGTGCAGATAATTGATTCCATATTTGAGGAAAAATCCAACTCCCTTGTAGCACTCTGCGTAGATCCTTCCCTGAAATCTGGTTCTTTTAGCTTGGGCATCCTTAGTGACCGCCTGGTTGTCGGCTTTCTTGGAGGCATTTTCTGCAAACAGACAGAGTGATATACCAACCTATAAAAGTATTATGGATGCAATTTCAAATGTAGAAATGATGAATACAATGCATACCTCTTCCTTGCACAAGATTACCTATTTTAGAGTTAAATATCAGTTGTAGTCTCTTAGACGCGCTCTCTCACTCCTTCAACTACTCCAGGGAATAAAATATTTTTGCAAAGAATGGCACGTCTGAATATGTCTTTGTAATTTAAATGGAGAGCATACTTACCTTGTCACATCAGTTCTTAAATTCAAGGTTGTAAATTCTCCCTGCACAATCCATCACTAAATCTGAACCACGCTCGAGATTAAATGCAATGCAAACTAGCGGCACAGAAGCAGGTTACTTTGTAGTTTATCAATGGATTCAAACTTCTACTGCTTGGTCAGTGCATGGGATAGTAATGTGGATTGAGAGAAGCATTAATTGTCCTCTTAAATAACAAAATATGATCTTATCCATGTCGAAAGTATACCATCAAACTATCGACCCTTCTTGTATTTTCAGCATTGGTATGATCAGCGTTGGTTGGAAAAGGTAGGGTCTTGAAATTGAAAAAAAAAACATAGAGCGGCCAGGATCTCCGATTTATAATGTGGAATATTTGAAAAAAAAACTGTCGTATGATGTCCTATCAGTTTGTTGATAGAAAACGAGTGGATCAGTGATCAATGCTTTTCTTAAGCGTTTTTCGTTGATACCTTTAGCCGAAAGCTCTGATGCCAACCCAAAACTCTATACAATACTGACATGGAAATGTTGACTTGGAGATGTGGGCATGATATGGGAAACACCAAGAGATGACGTAGGCAGAGCAAGTCATGTCGTATGAACTGCTTTCATGGAAAAGATGTGTGGTAGTTGATTTCAACCTTTTCATGGGAAACATTACTTTGCCATTGGTGATTTCCTCTAGACATAACTCTGGTTTCCACACTATATTCTACCAACGTCGATGTCATAATGATGATCAGAGATCGCTGATCGATGAACATTTTTAAAGTGAAAGTTTTCCCAATTTCGTCTCTCTAATTCTACCAATGTCGAAGATGTGTCGACGATCAGAAATTGGTGATGGCAGTTTATTCTGTAACAACCCTAGTTAAATAATTAATTGTCAAAGTTAATTATTTGTTTAAAGTATATTAAGATTAATTAATTAATTAATTGTCCTGAATTATTGATTGTTTAATGTATATTAATCAATTAATTAATTGTTCTGATTTAATAATTGTTTAATGTATATTAGTTAATTAATTAATTAATTAACTGATTAAATATTTGGTTAATGAATTTGAGTTTAATAAATTTTAATTTATTAAATGAAAACTTAATGTATCGAATGAGGGAACCATTTGAGAGAAAGGGGATAAGGTGGTTGGCATTGAATGGAGGAATAAGGTGGGTGAGTCTTAATGAAAGGGAAAAGGCAGTGAATGAGAGAGGAGGAAAGGAGGATAAGAGGAGGAAAACACATTCGAGAGGGTGGACTTTTTGGACTTTTGGGAGGAGCATTATTTTTATATTGGGGGACTGTATTGGAGCATTTTGGGGGAGATTGGAAGACTGTATTATTGGTTTTTGGCTGGAGAAGTTGGTTGTAGGACGGTTACAGGGTGCGCCTGTTGCTGGGATTCTTGGGCTCGGGGGCCAGGAATCCTGGAGCTAGGGAGTCAGAGAGGCTATGTTCCTAGTTGGTTGGGAGGTTAGAGGGTTTTGGGCAGAGCATCAGGCAGAGTTGGAGAACTGCAGTAGCATCAGTTAGAGGTATGTAGTCTCATTATTATGTTGTTTTAAGTGGTTTATTGTCATGTTGAATATGTTGAATATATGGTTTATTATGATGTTTAATATGAATTTTAATTATGTTGAATAATGAATGGTCAACAAGTTAGAATAGAATTTCCCTATCTAAATTTATGATTTATAAGGCTCTATTGGAAGAGACCTTACACATTACATATATCTATTATTCTGCACAAAAGAAAGATAATAAAGCTCCCTCATAAATAATGGTTTTAGTTGTTAGATTTTAGACAAGGCTGAAACAAAAGTTAATTATAATCATAGGGAGCGTTTTATCCCAAAAAAAAAACAAAAAAACAAAGCACCTGCTTACCTAATACAGCTATATTTATATATATACAAAAAGAAAATCAAATGCCTAAAAGTAAAGAGATAGACACCATGTAATACAAGCCCTTATCTCATTTCAAACAAATGATTTAATATCTTAAATTGAATTATATTTCTTTTAAAAAGAAGAGAGTGAGGGCTCAAGCATTCAACGAAAAAAAAAGGGGGCACAAAATCAATCACTTATACAAAAGCTAATATATCCCCAATATGCACCAAAACAAACAACTTTAACTAAAAAAAAAAGATAATGGCAAGCTTACTTGCTCTCATTTAAACTGGAACATACTTGGTCTCCACCGACTGTTGTTGAAGCCTTCCTTATGTAACTTGTTCTTACAATAACTCTAAACCCATCCTTCTACCTATACCTCCAAAATTTTGGCACCCGCATGTTTGAAGGAGAGCAACATGTGCACTTTCTCGATGTCAAACACCACTTGTGGCCTGAACAGAACGAAAGTTGGGTGGCCTAGAGCTAGGCTAGATTTTACAATTTTTCTACCTATGTATCCAGTGCCACCCACTATTAGAACACTGCTAGGTTTATCCATCTCTAATTTTGCGACTCTTCTAAGTTGCCAGGGAAGGACTGATATATATAAAAGATTGGCCAAAATATTTCCATGGTCAAGGCTACCGTCGTATTAAGAAGAGACAAAATTGGTGAGAGTCTAGTAAGAAGTTCTACAAAATATGCGAGAGTCCTAGAGAAAATCCTTTAAAACAAGGAAGACTTTTATGTTCTGTAAATCCTTCAAAATGCATGAGAATCTTGTGAGAAATCGTTCAAGACCCGCAAGAGTAGTGTGGGTCTACTATCCCTCATATGCAAAAGGAGATTTTTTTTCTTATGCAACTTTTTCTATGTACTCATGTAGATTTTTTTTATATACCACTTTATTTAGCTGAGCCCCGTTCACAATTCAACAACTAAAAGGATCTAAATATAAGCATAACTATCTAGTTTGGAAAAATATTCTAAAATCACCAGTCATCTGTACATCCTTTGAAGATGGGGTTTGACTACAGAAGCAAATGACGTCAATATTTACTCCTTTGATCTTCATCATCCGAAACAATATTTTGGCACCCATTGTGAAAGATAGCTTCGAGAGAAATGCAAAATCCAGCTACTCCAAGCTTCACTAGAACTCAGATCCAAATTTTTCAACTACAACAAATCCGGCGATGTTAGTTGTCGAAAGGTCATGCAAATGATATAAAATTGATTTAAAATAAGGCTTGCCACTAAGTTTTATAAATTCTCCAAAGAATGACTAAATCTGTGATAGATTGAATAAGATTACTTTCCTCGGGATTTCGTCGGCTTCATATCTGCAATATCGTTTCCATCCAAACACACCCTCGTTGCAAAATCTGTGTTGTAAAGGAATTGTCCGTGCACAGATTTTCAGATTTGAAGGTTTTTTTTTTTTTCTCCTCTAAAACTACCGTTATCCTTGCCCTCACCACCCACAGTCAGCACCTGCAAAATAACACAATTAAGTAAATGAAAACCTGCAAACAACACAGGTTAGCATTAAAACACGCAAGGGCCCAGTGCACAAGCACCTACAACACAACGCGGGTTAAAAAAACACAACACAACACAATTCAAAGACTAGCACAGCACGCCCAAGCTGCAAGCCATATGGAGAAGGAACCCACGAGGAAACCTTGCTTTTCTAGGTGTCGGGTGGGCAATTCAAATCTAAACATATGCCCAATTTCAAGGCACACCCAAAACTAAAACCGAAATCTTAGGTTGAGAATTTCAAATAATTTATATGTCATATGTTGGTGGTGGGAGAATTCTTTCAGGGTTTCCTGATGTCTGGTCTATCGCAGAGATTTGAAAAATAGGCAGTAAAGTCTCTATGCACACAAAGCCTAGCGTATCAAACATCAGGTCACAACCAGAAGAAAACCCCTACTACAGTTGCAGAAAGGGGAGAGGCGACAAGGCAGGTAGGGAGCCTTAGGGTTTGGTGGAAAGCGAATGTAGGGTTTGGGAACTGAGAGTGGGGGAAGAAGGGCACGTGGGCCTCATACGAGGACCCACGATGCCCTACTTTAAAAAAAAAAATTCAAATTATTTTTAATTTTTTTTTGTTGTTGTTATATTTTTTTTAATTATATATATTTTTTTATTCGTTTAAATTTAAATTAATTATAATTATTTTAAAACATGATTTAAAAAAAAAAAAAAAAAACCATAATTAAAATTTGT
This sequence comes from Picea engelmannii, assembly GCA_009831015.1. Taxonomy (NCBI): domain Eukaryota; kingdom Viridiplantae; phylum Streptophyta; class Pinopsida; order Pinales; family Pinaceae; genus Picea; species Picea engelmannii. Next base: position 397,938 of record ML779668.1, read on the forward strand.
TTTATTTAGGGTAAAGTTTAATTATCATAATTATTTAAAATTTAATTGTTTTTATTAGTGTAAAGTTTAAAATGTAATTAAAATTTAAATTAATCAAATTTAAAATATAATTAAAATTAAAATTTGGTTAATTTAAATTTTAATTATCCCAATGGGTTTGATTTTAAAATTTAAAATTTTATTTCAACTAAGGATATTAGTGATTAATTAACTAGTGACTAATTATTTAGATTGATTAATTAAAGTGAGTAATTAAGTACATATTTAATGACTAATTATGTTCAAAATCACATCAAATAGTTTTAAAAGAAAAGTTTAAGGACTTAAACCATGACACGGGGAGAGGTGGCTTCATGCGCATTGGGAAGGTAAGTTAGAGGAATAGGCGAGTGTGGTACAGTTCTAGCATAGCTACCAGGTGAGAGGGTCGATAGTTTTCTTAGGCGAAGACATCAAGCTTAGAGGCTTTCGACCCTGACCTAGCCACTTCCCCTAAAGAAAGTAATGTCTATTTACAGACAAGTTAAAGAAAAAAAACTAACGCCTAACCCTGTTTTCTAGTTTAAGTTGTGCAAATGTGAATTGTCCTAGACTCAACATGACAAACTTTGGTTGATGCAGATTCAAGTATACAAGATGATTAGGACGAGAGGAAATCAAGGCAGAGGGGCATCGACACAAAGACTGCCAGCGCCGCCACCACCATCTCCTGAATTGGCCCTCATTTTGCGCTCTTTGGAGGCCATAAATGAGACTTTAAAGGGGCGTCAGCCAGCAAGGATCGAAGTGGAACCCCCACCATCTGGAATGGGTAATCCTGAAGTGTCGAGGAATTCAAGGGGAGGACCTCCACCTGAAGACATCACTAGAGAACTACAGAAAATCAAACTTCCATAGTTTTCCGGGGTTTGTGCCAGTGAATGTGCAGAGGCATGGTTGGAAGGCGTGACAGGGTGTTTCGCCTTAAGATACTATGCGTCCACTTCAAAGGCGAAGATAACGATTTTTTAGTTGAGAGACAATGCCTTGAACTGGTGGGGCGACCTGGAGAGGTAGTTGCTCCTTACCCCGGACACCGTCTCTTGGGAACTTTTTGAGGAGAGGTTAGGAAGGAAATATCTACCAGCTTACTATGAGGAACAACAGGTGGGAGTGTTTCATGCTCTAGTATAGGGAAACAGGACCGTAGAAGAATACGAGATCAGGTTTATGGAATTGGTCAATTATGTTTCATACATGGATAATGATCAATGACAGGCATAACGCTTTGTCTATGGGTTAAACCCTAAGATAAATGCCATGGTGCAGATGTGGAAACCATCTTCAGTAGCGGAAGCAGTAGAAAATGCACGTTATGCTAAGGAACACATGAACTTAAATGGAGGTACGAGATCGACCTTTCCACATAGTCCTGGATTCGTGGGGAAGATCCCTAGGACATTTTCTAGGGGAGGGAGCTCAAGGCCACCTCCATATGGTAATAGAGTCGCACCAAGGAAAGTCGCCACAGGTATTTCAATGGCAGTGAGTGCAGCATCTCGTTCATCACCAACGACACAGGAAGGTCCACGACTTTCTCAGGGAATAGCTAGTAGGGGCAGGGGTTCTAGGGGAAGGAACTCATTTCAGAGGCAGTCACAGAGCAGTGCGCAAGTTCAATATCATGTTACATGTTGGGGATGTGGAGGACCCCATTACCGGCGTGACTGCCCAGAGTTACAATCAGGATTTGTGCATAGAGAAGGAAAAGCCTCGATGGAAAGAGAAAGTGGTAGCCACTAGATTTATGCAGTAGTTAATAATCGCTAGGCAGAACATCAATCCACGATGGTGGAATCATTAGGTACGCTAAATCATATCAATATTAAAATTTTATTTGATTCCGGTGCTATAGATAGTTTCATTTCACCATCTGCATTAGAAAGGAGTGGGTTGGTAGCCTACGAGCACGATGACTTTAAACAAGTCGAGATGACTTTGGGGGAAAAACAAGTTGTAGGACCTAGTGTTGATAATTGTCTAGTACACCTGGGAGTGTGTACTACCAGGTTGAAGGTATACATCACTGCTCTCGGGGCGTATGACCTAATCATTGGAATGGATTGGTTAGAATCCCATCGAGCTATGGTAGATTGTTTCGTAAAAAGGGTGCTTTGTGTTGACGATGAAGGAAGGCCAGCAGAGATCCAAGGTGTACGGAGAAAGGTGTCTCTACACTTTATTTCAACTATGAAGGTTAAGAAATGCATGAGGAAAAGGTGTCGACTTTATGTCATTGAAGCAGTGAATGAAAGGAAAGGACCCTCCTTAGATCAGTACCCGCTATTGCCAGAATTTAAGGATGTTTTTCCGAACGAGTTAACAGGGTTACCTCCTAAGAGGGAGCTTGATTTTACTATTGAGCTAAAACGTGGTGCAAAACCAATTTCCAAGACTCCGTATAGGATGAAAGCGCCAGAACTTTGTGAGTTGTAGATGCAATTGAAAGAGATACTCGACTTAGGGCTAATCAGGCCTAGTGTCTCACCTTGGGGTGCACCAATGATTTTTGTGAAAAAGAAGGATGGTTCCTTATGACTGTGTATAGATTATAGGGACTTGAACCGTGCTACAGTGAAAAATAGGTACCCAATGCCATGAATAGATGATCTCTTCGATCAGATGAAAAGAGCAACGGTATTCTCAAAGATTGATTTGCGATCAGGGTATCACCAGTTAAGGATTAAGAAAGGCAATATTCCTAAAACTTCCTTTCGAGCTCAGTTTGGGCATTATGAGTTTGTTGTAGTACCTTTTAGATTGACCAATGCACCAACAATATTCATGAGCCTCATGAACGGTGTATTCTGGAAGTACTTAGACCTCTTTGTATAAGTATTTTTAGATGATATCCTCATATATTCCAAGAATGAAAGAGAACATGAGGAACACTTGCGAGTGGTGTTGTCCTACCTTAGAGAGAAAATTGTATGGGAAGTTGTAGAAGTGTTCCATTTTCCAGAAATAAATCCACTATTTAGGTCATATCAGTTCTGGTGAAGGAATCTTTATGGACCCAGAAAAGGTAAAGGCCATTATGGAGTGGCCAGTGCCGAAAAATGCTCATGAGGTAAGAAGCTTCATGGGGCTAGCAGGTTATTATCGGATATTTGCGGAAGGGTTCTCTAAAATAGTGAAACCCATCACCACTTTGCAGCACAAGGTGATCAGGTATGAATGGACAAAAGAATGTGATCGTTCATTCATCGAGCTTAAAAGGTTACTAACTAGTGCACCAATTCTACGAGTGTCAGACATGGAAAAGGACTTCACAGTCTACACGGATGCCTCGAAGCAAGGGTTGGGGGCCGTGCTAATGTAGGATGTAGGAGTGATAGCTTATGCGTCAAGGAAGTTGAAGAAACATGAAGAGATTTATGCTACTTATGATTTAGAGTTGGCAGTTATAATGCTAGCTCTGAAACTTTGGAGGCACTATCTAGTAGGGCGAAACTTTGAGCTCAAAACAAACCATCAAAGTTTAAAACATCTCTTCACTCAAAGGGATCTGAATGCCAGGCAAAGGCGATGGAGTGAGTTCATGATTGAGTATGATTTTAATATTTCATATATCAAGGGAAAAGAGAATGTGGTCACAGATGCCTTGAGTAGGAGACCACGTGTCTTCTCCTTGGTACCCTTAAAATTCGATCTGAGGGAATGTGTGTTGATGCAACTCCTTGGAGACAATTGGTATTTAAAGGTTACTTCAAACCTCCATAGTGGGAGGCAATTAGATCCAAAGTATGAAGGATATAGTCTGGAAGCAGACGGGTTGTTAAGATATCAAGGAAGGATGTATGTCCCCGAAGGTGGGGATATTCGAAGCATCATATTGAAGGAAGCCCATAGAGCACTTTATTGTGTGCATTCAGGTGTGAAAAAAATGTACGTAGACATGAGGAAGATCTTCTTCTGGGTAGGCATGAAGTGCAATGTAGTCTATTTCTTCGCTAAATTCCTAGAATCAAGTTTGTATTAGGCCTACTAAGAGTACCATTCAGTTTGGGAAGGGGACAAAGTTGTCACCTCAATTTATAGGACCGTTCAAAATCCAAGAGAAAATTGGACCCATTACCTATCATCTCATACTGCCACCCCACTTGCATAAAAATCATAATCTTTTTCATGTATCTATTCTACATCATTATGTTGTTGATGAATCACATAAACTAAATTGGAAGGAATTTCAGGTATCGGACGCGGGAACCCTCACGGTAGAACCGTTATGCATATTGGACCTTAGAGTCTGACAACTCAGGAACCATCTGGTAGACCAAGTTAAGGTCCAGTGGGACAAGTATAGTCCAAGATCTGTTACTTGGGAGGATGCCGAGACATTACAACGAGATTATCCCTCACTTTTTTGACCATCTTGAGAACATGTTTCTCGAAGGTTGGGTGTATGTAACACCACCTTTTTGACTTAGACAGCTAGGATTACCTGAGACCTAAACACCTTTATTTTCTATTCACAGTGAAACTATTAAATTATCACTTGAACTTTCAAGACGTATGAACCTTCATGAATGTTTAAATGTTATTGATAATGATGGATATGATGCGATGTATTGTGAGAATGTAAATTTTGTGAATTTGTAAATGTTATTGATAATGATGGATATGATGCGATATATTGTGTGAATGCGAATCCTATGAAGGTTTAAATGCTATTTGAATGATGTTGGATATGATGCAATCTATTATGTAAATGATAATTCTATGAATGTGTATCGTTAATTAAATTATGGGATATTAAGAGATCTATTTCTAACTTGAAAACTTGATGTTAAAATTGTTGGTATGTGGATACCGAATTGAAATTATGGTTGTATGCAATTACATGATGATGATGCATAGATATGTACGAGTTTGTGTCATAGACTAATCTACAGGTTATTGGGCTATGAAGTAGCCAAGGGATATGGTGATGAAAGTGGATGTCATGACCACCGACCAAGAAACAATATGGTATGAATCTTTGTATGTGAAATTATATTGCTTTGGATACATTGCTATGATATGTGGACCAGTCCAGGATTTCAGGAGGTGAAACTACCCAAAACTGAATAAACAATGACAAAACTCCTAGCAACACGGTGCCACTATATATTCCATTGTAGGGTGTGGACCCTAGTCCTCTTAGGAGGGGTGGAGGCATTTCCCACGTTGTATCCTCTGAAACCT
>ML779668.1:415171-432437 GCA_009831015.1 Picea engelmannii
TTTGTATATGAAAGCATTTGAATCCTTTTTAAATTTGATAAATCTTGGGTTAAGATGGAGATTTATCCTTATTTATTTATAATATATATATATATATATATATATATATATATATATATATATATATCGATGGGATAGCTCAAGTGGTTGAGTGTTTTGAGTTCTCAAAGTTAGCTAAGTATGTTACCTGTCTCACTCGATATTTCTACCAAATCATACATTTTAATAAACATTAATATGCCAACCAAAACTCATATCAACACCATAAACATATCAATTAATATTATTATGTAGTAGTAATTATTAATCAAATAAAAAAATACCATACATTATTTACATTTAAATTTTGATAATTTCTTTTAATTACATACATCATAATAAGCTTAACATTACACTAAAAGATTTATTTGGATTTCATAACTTATCATTGGTAATGTTTAACAAAGTCACAATGTTTAATAAAGTCACCTATGATACTTTTGTTTATGACAACAATAGCTTGGAAAAAGTGTTCTATTACAAGTATATTGATAATCACCACAAACTTAATTGTAACTATAATATTGAAAAAGGGATAGATGGAGGGTGGAAAACTTATTATGAACTCAAAAAAAATTGTAAATTAGTATACCTTTGGATTTGGGATAAAAAAACTAGTTTCACACTCTAGTCACTCTAGTTCTCTTATGGGTTGCAATATATCTATAGAATCATGGAGAAAGATAAAATAGATCCAAAATTAAGGGCAATACACCCTATCTTAACCTCCTCCTCATAGAAGCAAGCCTTTCCCCATTAACAATATTAATTATGATTAGATATCTAACATATAAGAACAAGATAAACAACATGGATAACAAAATTGCTTCAAACTCTAACAATTAGATGACAAAATTACTTCAAAATTGCTTAAATTAAACGGTGCTTTCCAATTCTCCAATAGAAAATACTTTATTAACCTTATGGGCCATCATAATACATTCAACTCCTCTATACGGACCATCATAATACATTCAACTCCTCTATATAATGACCATATGTACCTAACTTGTGGTCCATTGCATAATATGTTACACATTTATCATGTAAGAAAAACAAAGAGCTAAATGCAAGCTCATCCCAGGCTTACAACGGTCATTTTGTTCAAACAAAGAGCTAAATGCAAGCTCATGCTCACAACGTTCATTTTGTTCTGTATACATTTCCCTGGTTCAGGTAAGCACAAATTTCTTTGTTGCAAGTGTTGTTATATCATTGATGGACTTTTAGGACGAAGTTCTTCAATCCTTTCTGTTGTGCCAATAAGGTGAGCGGCACTAAGAGGCGCAGGACATCCATAACCTCCTTCCCAGACTTTTCCTTCTCCATCTCCAAAATTCTTCACATAAGACTGCATATAAATCACAGAACAAAATCTGTTAAAATTAGTACGCATTTCATTCATGTACATGATATGTAAGGACAATTTATAGCTTGGAAATGAAACTGTACACTTACAAAAACAATGAACGATACCCATTTCGATATAAATGGAGTAGGAATTTATAACTTAAAATGCTAGCTTATATTTACCTCCTTATTGAAATTGGAAGAAGAGAGCCCATTCCCTATAGTAAGCCAACCTGGTTGAAGATTATGATCTTCACCGAAAATTTCAATTCGTCTTCGACCTTGAACAAGATGTTCAATTATACGATAAAGATACTCGGGCTTTTGAGTTGATCCTGATAAAATGACAAACAATTTGACTGGTTTCATTCGTTAAAGCAGAGAGAAACAAACTAAGATTTCTGATGATAAAAATACAAACCATATGGAGGTTCTTCAGTTACAATTAGGTCTACATCGATGTTTGGATGCATAAGATGTGGCGGGATAGTGTTTTTGATACCCATCAAACAGTGCTCCTGCATTCATATTTTATGGATTCATATCACACACCATCTTTTGAAATGAACAGAAATTGAAGATTTAACTCTGACCAAGAAATAAACAAAAATATAGATGCATTCATATTTTATGGATTCATATCACAGAAATGAAAATAAATTGAAGATTTAACTTTGACCAAGAATAAGAACGAAAATCTAACTTTAGTGCGCTTGAACAAAGCTCCTCGGTCATTAATAACAGTCTCTGATGCAGCAGTATTTTCATGGTTTGTCTTTAACCAACAAATATCTTCGACTCTTCGAAATCCCCACTGAAATAAGTCGAACAGAAACTCAAATCTATGAAATTTCATAGAAAAACATATGAATGCATACTTCTAAAACTATTTATATAGACTGAAGTTTACAAGATTAAATTGAGACAAAGAAGAATAATTAGCAATCCAGTTTTTACCTTCTTGAAACAAAGTCGGCCCTCTTCAAGACCTTCCGCAGAGCCAACCCAAAGAAAAACAAAGGAATGAGAATCTGCAATATCCTGAAACCAAAAAGATGAAACATCAGTTACCAAGTTTGGAAAAAAACATAAAACTCAAATTCAAATTTCCATGGGAGACGCTATGTTTTTATTATTATTATTGAGGTGTCTATTACTCAAAATCATGGTTGATGAACGATTAAAGGGGTTGGATAGAAAATGAAACGCACAATCAGAAAATATAGCTAGCATAGCCCAACATATGATTAGGTAAATGTTAAAAAGTTAAACAGGTTAACGGATGCATTCAAAAATACAAGGAAGTTATGAAAAAGAGTAGAGAAGATTTTCGACATAATTAACACAGGTTTTCTATTATTATCGAGGTTTGATCTCTGAGTAGAGAAGATTTTATGCAGGCTCGTACGGATTCATTTGCAGGGGTTATAGAAGATTGTATGCATGTTGGTATTCTGTCCTTACAAATGTAGGGCACCCATCTGAAGGTACTATAAAGGTGGCACAGTTGTATGGTTAGGACAATATATCCTGTCCTTGAACCAGGTATATTCTACCATCAAATTTGTAAAATATATAACTTCAACATTGTTAAAATATAAAATCCTAACTTGTTAAACTCTATGATCAACAGCAATGCCTTGTGATAATACCTCGATTCGGAGGCTCCTGATTTCTTCCCAAGTCCAGTAGTCCTCGGGATCCAGAACGCCCGGAGCTCTACGAACATACTCCTCCATGGGCGGATCTATGAGAATTGCATCGAATTTGGTCCCGAAAAGCTGTGGAGAAAGCACCGTCTCACGCAGATCACATTTCAGGTACACGGGATTGAAGGAGCGTTGCGCATTGAGCTCGTCCTTAATTTTCATGAGCTCCTTCAGCTGAGGGTACTCCTCTGCCACCACGGACATATCTGCGTTTCTGATAAAGTTCTGTGGCCGGGCGCCCGTGTCAATAAAATGCTGCGCGTAATCGTTCTGCTCGGCCCTTGTGGGCACTCTCCCATAACGAGAACGCGCCCGACTCTGACGGAGGCCCGTATCTGAATTAGAAGCACCTGGTTGTACAATATTCCAGTGGTTTGGAGCCGGAAAGGGCATCACATTTCTGGGCTGCCAGGGAAACCCTAATGGTCCGTTGGAATTCATCAGCGGTACATTCCCCGGAAAAGTCAAGGGTCCAGAAGCGTTATAGGCTGCACCCACAGGTGCCTCCATTTGCCGTGATTCGCAATACTGATTATCTGGAGGAATAGATATATTATGGGATTCGACCCCTCTGCGACGACCTCGTGAAAACCTATTTCCCTGCATCTTCATTCCTCTGTCCTGCATATTGGGCTAGGCTTCTCTGCTAGAGGTTTCGCTGGAATGGATCTCTAGTTCGTCTGTGTTAAAAAGAATATGAGATGAAACATGGGCATTCGTTGAACTACTTTCTTTTCCTTGATGGACTGCGAAGCGCGGCAGACATTCGATCGCACGTATGCATGCAAACTTTTTTCATAATCCTTTTTGTTCGCTTCGAGCTTATATAGGTTATTTTTAGGGACCGCAAGGCCGACTCTTAAGCGGCCTAAATGCACGAGGCCTTTGCCACTCCAAACGTTTCATTTTGGCTAGAGATTAGAGATAAAGTAAAACCTTTCATTTTTGGCATGTTTTAATTGGGTTAAATATTATATGTAAATTTAGATAAATTTTTTTATTTTATTTATTTTTATGAGATTTTAAAGTTAGAGATCAAAATCTTTAAAGACAATTTCTTCATGTCATGGGTGGAACGTAGTGTGTAATAGTACTATGTTTGGTAAGCTTTAAATTAAAAAAAGAAAAAACTCAGTTTGAATACCCTTTATCTCGCATCCAATGGGATAATATTCGGACCTACACTTAGAATTAATTTTAAAATTAACAATGTGAAAATAAATCTCTATTAGGGATATGCTAGTGTAGAGGGATAATAAAATAAATCTCTAGTATGGATATGCTGAAGAGAAATACTATATGTTATGTGGTATGATACCAAAATTAATTTTAAAATTTACAATGTGAAAATAAATTTCTAGTAGGGATATGCTAGAGAAGAGAGATATTAAAATAAATTTTTAGTAGGGATATGCTAAAGAGAGATACTATGTGGGTATGATACCAAATTACTCACCTGCCATTATCTTACATGGTTTTTTATTCTTTGTTTATAGAGATCAAATTGTTAAAAATACAAACTTAAAATTTTCAATATAGAAAGATTTGATTTCTTTTTAAATTTGGTAAATCTTGAGTTAAGATGGATATTTATGCTAATTTATTCATAAAATAATTTTTATTATGTATATATTCAGTTAATATAGCGAGTGGGTTACTTCAAGTGGATGAGTGTTGTAGTTTGTTTGAATGAGGTTCCAAGGTCGAATCCCTTGTTTAGGGCCTCACTTGATGTTCCCATCGATTTAGGCCTGTACTCAGGCCGAACGGTTTACCCTGTTTTCCATCCACGAAATGTGGGGAAGTACTCGGGGGTTTCCGGCGCTGTGTTGCTAGGAAAATATTCAGTTAATATATATTTTTTGTTTAGCCCAATGGGATAGGTTGAGTGCTTTGAGTTTCACTCCTTATGGTCAAGCCACCACGTTGGTTTTAGCTATGTTGGGTGCCTCACTCAATGTCCCTCTGAAGTCAAACATCATAATAAGTGTTGATGTATCAACCAAAGATGATGTCAACATCATCAACCCATGTTGAAATTCTTTAACGAGTGTGTCTACCAAAGTTGACCTTGACTTCGTTGACATATATTAGACTTCATCATCTTATGTGTTAATCAAAGTTGACCTCTCCACCCTATGAAGGAATGACTTAAATGGTGTTACACCTTAAAAGCCTCACTTGGTAAGATCACTTTCCTCAACAAAAGTTTAAAGGGTTTAGGGGATAATGGGATCTAGACATTTCAAGATTGGGTTATGTGTTAAGAAGATCAAGGTTAGTGGTTAGAGGTTTTAGGTTAATGAATCATCAATTTGTTAAGGGGTAGTAGGTTAGGGGTTGTGAGTTAGAGGTTAGGTAGCTTGAGGTTAGTCAAGTAGATTAGGGGCCATTTCATGAACAAGAGGCATAACATTGAAAATGATCACCAATGATGTTAGTATAAGAAAGAGAGAATATGTGTAAAATGAACAACCTAATCAACCTAGGTACTTGCACCACAAAGGCAACTTCCAAATTAGTAGTGAATTCATGTAAGTCATTCCTCTTAAATCCCTTTTGTCACATAATTGTTATGCATGTGTGATTACTCACCCAACTCACACATCCATGGACATGGTATGAGTAGAGATTTTGTTAATGTGGAATGAAATCCCACCTATAATGGATATACCATCGTAATAATAGCTTGAAACACATCACACAATAAAACCCAAAAACACATGGATGACAACAATTGACTAGTAAAACCATAACCCCCTAACCCCTATCACACTAACAACTAATCTATACCCCATAACTAACCACTAACCCACTTAGCATTAACTTGCATCACACATATGAGTCCATGCACATGTTGACTATTGCGTCTATGAAGTGGATGTACCTAAGCCACTAACCTAAAGTTTCACCTTGTTAGAAACATTTGTAACCCCTATTGGTACCCCTCGAGTAGTGCCACATCAGACAGAATATGTACACAACCATCACTCCCACCTACCGACAGGTATATTGGAAGTCCCCTAGGTCTTCTGAAACCATCCCTAGATCAATCGATCAACCTCCTGACCGTTATAGTGCCACTAAGAACAAAACTCATGAATATTCTCTCTATTACATGGGTAATCAGGTGGTATGGCTAAGGGTACGGTCGAGCCTCCTTAGTTGGTGCCCTGAGATATTGGGTTGAGTACTACTATTTGACCCCACACACATATCAAAGAGCTATAGTATAGGGAAAACCCTTGTCAATAGACACCCTGAAAACCATAACCTAGGGGGAACATACCAAAAAAATAACATAAGGGATATTTTGGTTGTGCAACATTTCCTCCTACATTCTAGTTGCAAAATTACTACACATTTTTTCCTATTAATAATCTAGGAATTTCAACACTACAATATTATTCAGGTCACAAAATAACCTCACAGGAGTAAAAAAAAGGTATAGTGGTCCCGTCGACACCCTTATTTGAGACCTATCCCATTGGATTCCTCTCCTTTCCCTTATCACAATGGTACCTATCATTTTAAATCCTTTTTTTAGTGGACATAACCCCCTTCCCGACACCCTTATTTGAAACCTATCCCATTGCATTCCCCTTTTCACCTTAATCGTCGTGGTATCTATCAATTATAAGAATTTATTTTTTGTGGTCCCACCCACCCTTCCTGACACCCTTATCTGACATATATCCCATTGGCTTTCCCTTCTCTCTTTGATCACATGTATATATCTCACCTATCCTCCTTTTTTTAGTGGATCCATTTCCCCTTACAGACACACCTCCTCTTCAAATGACCAACAATCACAACCATGACTTGGAAATTTCCATCAAACAGAACAAGGAGAACATCCAAGAAGTGATTTCTAACATTGCTTCCATGAATTCTTTATTTACACAATTCCAAGACCAATTCGAACACAATTTTGAAGCCATGGATAAAAAAATTCACGAGTGAAGTTGACACCCTCAAATTTGGTGTCAACAAGTTGTTGAATTGATCTAAGGGCCCTTCCTTATTGGAAAAACTGTCCCACTTAGATGGTGATGACTACTCCCATCCTATGGTCTTTCAATCCAACTCCTTTCATCGTGACCCCCGTCTTCCTAGAGATGAGGTCAATAAATTTGATGGCTTTGATCCCATGGGTTGGGTCACTCAAATGGAGCATTATTTTTCTTTACATAGCATTACTGGTGAGTTGGAAAAACTTTGTTATGTTGTTCTCTATTTGGATCTTGAACAATTTCAATGGTGGAAATGGTGTAAAAATGCATTCTATGGGTATGTTTTGTGGACCCAATTTGTTGCAAATCTCTATGAACGATTTGACACTGACACCCAATATTTAGGTCGTTTGACCAAGTTGAAATAGTTGGGAACAGTGGAATACTTTATATCCACATTTGAGCACTTGGCCTTCAGAATGGAGGGCATGACTGATGCCTTTTTCTAGGAATGCTTTATTAGTCCCCTCAAGGATGAAATCCCAGCCCAGGTCCTCATGGATCTCCCTCATACTTGGTTGGAAGCTACTAAATGTGCCAAAGAAGCACAAAATGTTCTATTTTCCTAGAACTGCAAACCCTCTTTTCTTCCTCTTCAACATAGCAATCCTACCCCTCCTTCCACCCCTCTCAAGGTCCATAAATTAACTCGGGAAGAATTGGTTGAACGCCAACTCAAGGGTCTTTGTTATAATTGTGATAAAAAATATTTTCCTCGACACAAGTGTAAGAAACAAAAAACTTTTATGGTCATTTCAGAGGATGTGGCTGACAAGAACGTTGAATTCCCTCATGTGGGAGAGATACCCCCTCCAACTACCACTACTCTTCTCACTAACCCACCAGAAGTTGAACCACTGATTTTGTTGCATGTCCTCATTGGCTTCTCTTCTCCCCAAACCCTCAAGCTAATTGACTACATTAAGCATATGAAATTCATCATCCTTTTTTATAGTGGAAACAACCATAATTTTATTCACCACCATATTTCCTAGGAAATCAATTGCTATATTCATGTTGTCGACAATTTTCAAATCATGATTGCCAATGACAGTTCCATGAAATGTGGCGGCCATTGTGAAAATATGCACCTACAAATTGGTTAGTACCACCTGAAATCTAATAATTTTTCTATCAACATGGACAATTATGACATTGTGCTCGGTGTTGAATGGGTACACACTCTGGGCTCCATTCTCATGGATTTTAAGGAATTAACGATGCAGTTCCAACATGAGGGATAACTATATCAGTTCCAAGGAATCACTTGAGGATCCCCTAAGATCATCAATTCCCATCACATGGAAAAGGTCCTAAAAATAAGATCATTTGGGCATTATTTCCAAACTCCATTCCTTTCAAGCAGTTGAAACACCCTCTGTGCATCCTAACCTCCAATATATCATATACAAACACCAAGATATATTTTCCACTCCCTAGGGACTTACCCCCTTCCATGGTGTTCATGACCATTCCATTCCTCTTGTCTCGGGAAACCTTCCTCCTAATGTTCACCCTTATCATCATCCCTTTGCCTAGAAGAATGAAATTGAGAAAATTGTTCAAGAATTGCTTGATGCAGGTGTTATCCATCCTAGTACCAACCCCTAGTATTCTCTTGTGTTCATGGTCCTCAAGGATGAAGGCACTTAACACATGTGTCAAGAGTTTTGCGCCCTTAAAAAACTCACCATCAAAGACAAATTTCCCATTTGTGTCATTGATGATCTCTTGGATGAATTGAGTGGTGCTTAGTACTTTACTAAACTTGATATATGTACTGGCTACTCCCAGATACATATGAAAGAAAAAGACATTCCAAGATTACATTTAGAACTCATACAAATCATTATGAGTTCTTGGTCATGCCATTTGGCCTATTTAATTCCCCATTCACTTTACAAAGTATCGTGGATCATGTCTTCCATCATTTTGTCTTAGTTTTCTTTAATGATATTCTCATCTATAGTAAAACTTGGACAACCCATATTTCCCACGTGGATCAAGTTCTCCATCTACTCTCTTAACACCAACTTTTCCTCAAACAATCTAAATGTGCCTTTGGAGCCTTGGAAGTGGAGTACCTGGGTCATATTGTCGGTAAGTATGGTGTAAGGGTGGATCCTAAGAAAATTGAAGTTATGTAGGATTGGCCTTTCCCTAAAACTCTTAAGATATTGTTTGATTTTTTGGGTTTAATGGGATATTATCACATGTTTGTTCAAAATTATGGAAAAACTATAGCACCTCTCACTCCTCTCCTTAAAAATAATGCTTTCACTTGGACTTTAGAAGCTGATAACTCCTTCCACGCCTTGAAAGAGGCTATGTGTACTACTCTTGTCTTGGCACTTCCAGACTTCACCAAGACTTTTGTCCTAGAATGTGATGCTTCAGGGAAAGGAATTGGGATAGTCCTCATGCAAGATGACATACCTTTGTCCTTCAATAAAAAACAACTTTCATAGAGACATTTGGGACAATCAATCTATGAAAAGGAAATGTTGGATATTCTACATGTCATGGATCTTTGCCATATTTATCTCTTGGGGAAACACTTCCATATTAAAACTGACCACCGGAGGCTCAAGTATTTTCTAGAACAACAAATTCCATCCCCGGAGCAACAAAAATGGGTGACTAATCTATTTGTATATGATTATGAGATCATTTACAAGAAGGGTGAATAAAATGTAGTTGTTGACGCTCTGTCAAAGAAGTATGAAGAAGAAGGGTCCCTCTTTTCCCTCTCCTTCATTGTACCAGATTGGCTCCATGTTGTTCACCAAGAATGGCTACAAGACCCCAAAATTTCTCACTTGATTCAACAATTGCAAGACCATTATCCAAGTTCTATAGGGTACTCTTGGAACAATGATGAGCTTCACTAGAAAGGACATGTATTTACGAAAATAATAAAAAATTAAATCCACGGTTCTTTCTGAGCTTCATGCTTCACCCGCAAATGGGCATTCAAGGTTCACCAAAACCTATGAAAGGGTCGAACATTCTTTTTTTCTGGGACGATATGAAACATGATGTCTGCACTTTTGTGGGTAAATGTGATGTTTATTTATGCAACAAGGGAGAAACAGTCAAATCCCTAGGCACACTCCAACCACTTCCAATTCCCCTTTCTATTTGGAGGGATATTTCTATGGATTTCATTTTTGGATTACCTAAATTGGGAAATAAGTCATCCATCATGGTGGTAGTTGAACGTATTTCCAAATGTGCTCATTTATGTGCTCTTCAACACCCATTCACCACATACATATTCACTCAAATTTTCATGGATAATATCTTCAAACTTCATGCATGCCTAATTCTATTGTCTTTGACAGAGATCCCACTTTCACCAGAAATTTTTGGCAAGAATTGTTCATGTTATAGGGAACCCAATTACATCTCAACACCATCTATCATCCCAGATTGATGGCCAAAACGAAGTTGTCAACAAGTGTTTGGAAACATATTTGTGGTGTTTTGCATCTGACAAAAAAAATTAGTGGGCTCAGTGGTTACCTCTAGTTGCATGGTGCTACAACACATCTTTAACTCAAAGATGAACATTGTGAGAAAATTTCACTCAAAGATGAACATTGTCAAAAAAATTGCTCACAAATTTTATGTTCCTTATACAATTCTCAAGCGAGTGAGGCCTATGGCCTACTAGTTAGGTCTACCCAGTAATTCTAAGCTCCATTTTTTTTTTCATGTCTCATGCTTAAAGAAGGTGATTGGAACTAAGTGAAAAACTCAAACCAGTATCCATGAGTTAGATGAACAAGGTTCCATTTGGTTGCATCCAAAAGTAGTCTTCAACCAATGCAAGCATTGTATCCATCAACACACCATCAAGGAAGTGTTAGTGCAGTGGAAATATACAACTCCATAAGATGCCACCTTAGATCCGACCACCATTTTGCAATAATTTCCTCATCTCAAGCCTCGAGGACAAGGTTGTTTATCAAGAGGGAGAGCATGTTAGGGACCTAGCCTCCCTAACCCCTCACATAGGTAGAATAATATATTCTCCATGTAATAAAGGCCGATATTATTTAATAAGGTCTATTTAATAAATTTGAATAAGTCAATGTAAGAAGACCTAATAGAAGCTTTCTCTTATATAAAGTTCTTCCTCTAGAATGTTTTTTAGAAGATAGAATTTGTATAAATAAGAGTAGGAGGCATGATAAGTCTTTGTCTTTCGATTTGTTGTAATAGATATCTATTCTACTAGAGGATGCCCCCTTAAAGAGGCAAGTGAACATTGATTTCTTTCAATAAAGGTATTATTGTTGCTATTGTTATTCTCAATATTGTTACTGAGTTTACACAAGCAGAGGAAATAGAAATGTATATTGGTTTTCAAAGGTCATGTGCACAACGTGAAGCCATGGAATAAATTTACAGGGGTTCAGTGCAAGATATTAAGGAGAGCATCATGATTGCAGTCTTAGCAACTGAATATCCACATGGTTATCCATTCTAGATTGCAAAGGTTATAAATATTGAGAAAGAAAATGATGATGTTATTGCAATTGAAGTGCATTGGTATGCAACAAGTACACACCCATTCAATGGTATGTACAATCTAGAGATGGTGGTTGAGAAACATGCCAATAGAAAGAGAAAAATAAAGGGTCAAAATGCAACTTGAAATCGCATTGGCCTCCTAAAATTAGATGATGTTGACATATTTGTTTATGAATTCAATTTGACAAAGAGAGGAACTCTTTGCTCCAAGACAACATAGATTATCAAGAGGTTTCTGCCACAAGAAATAAATGCAAGATGGGAGTCTGTTGAACCTAGTCTGTTGAACCTAGTCATAGACTTGAAAGGCATTTGAATTCTGAAATGTTGGGCATGCATGTAGACTGAGATGGTGCATTCATTGACAAAAGAGAAGAGTATGGATCATCTGCATATTCATCCAATCATTCATCTGAAGACAATGTAGACTCTGATGGTATTTCAGAAACCAGGAGTCAATATGAATAAGTGTATGAAACATTTCATGCATTTTTTATCCATATGATGTTTATATGGTAACTAGAAATGAGTAAAACTTACATATGATCTTACATGAAGTTATGGATCGTTTTTTATGTTTGATAAATTATATGTTTTGATTATGGATAATATAATAAAATTTATTATCTCATATGTTTTGAATATGGACAATATAACAACACTTTTAAGAAATAATTTATGTTTCATTCAATGTAACTTGTATTTAATTTTTTTTATTAAAAGTGAAAAATTTATTAAAAGGTGATGTTGAATTTTTAAAGTATATTGTGATATTTTCATGGCATTGTGTATTACCTTGTGCTTTGAGTGATAGTAAGATTTAAAAAGTAAGCGTTTAAGTGATGATTTTATGATTTTGTTTACAGTAATGATGAGTTCTTTTACCACTTTATAAAAATGTGTCATTTTCATACCCCAATTTTAGAATGGGTGCTATCGGTAGCAGTATTTTTCAATTTGATGGTTGATTTTTAGGTTTTGGTTTTAATGGTACCAACTGCTAAAAATACGATTTCAAATTATCTAAAATTTTAACGTTTTGATTTTTTATTTTTTTTTCAAAAACATGTTTTTAGGTGTTAAATTTAAGGTTTTTCTGAGCTATTGTCTGAGTTTTGAAGGCCATGTTTGAAAAATGTTGTAATTTTGACCCTGATTAAAAAAATGGTGCTACTCGTAGCTCCACTTTTTGATTTGGGGGGTGATTTTGATGTATTTTATGCAAAAAATATGGGTTTTTTGGGCCAAAGTTCTCGTTTTGAGGTTATAGTTCTCATTAAGTCAGTAACTTTGTTTACTTATGGTACCTTACAAACATTCATTTTTCACAAGTAGGCCCAATTATAACACAATTAACCCCAATAGGAATTTTAAAAAGTAATTGATGAATGTTGGCATGCATTTTTACAAACATTGTTTATAAAGTAAAAGATGGTATTTGGTAAATAATTAATTTATATGAATGGAGAGTGAGTTTTACATACTTAGTATGAACGTGATAAAGAGAAAAGGTAAACATGAAAGTAAAACATTTTGTTGCAGCTAAATAATTTTGACCGAAATCAATAACATTCATGTTTTTTTCTCCAAGAGTACATTTTCCCTAGTCTTATTAAATCTTTTAGGTTGCATGTTAAATATAGGTGTTAAAATGAGAAATGTATGCATGCCACTTAAAGAGACATGGATAACCCATTAAAACTAGTTTTCTACACATCTTGAATTAAGACAAACAAAGGTATGATCATAATATGGAATGCATTTTATTGAGGTGTGTTAACATGACAAGTAGAAATTTTGCTAAGTATAAGAGCTTGCATTTCAGGTTACCCTTTTTTATCAAGTTACTAGATAGGTATGCCTCATATTCATCTCAGTGTAACCTACATGTTTTTCACCAGATGTGGACCATCATATCAACAAATTATGTGCCTTATTGTACCATGATGGGCCAAAAGTGTGGTTGTAACTTATCACTCATGTATTGTATTGGACCATGCTTAGATGTTCTATGTATTGGTAGGGATGTTATGTCGTATCTCTAGACCCCATGTGGTCAGTCATGACCCATCCTTTTAGTCCCCATTTCAAGATTGATTTTGTATTTTATGGATATGATTGAATGTGTCTTGATGTGGGTAACTCTCATCACGTCGTGCATTTATAGTCTGGGTTAGGTACGCGACTATCATGGGGTGGATCTATTAGGAAACTTTATCTAGGTGAGTTGCATGGTCTCTTAACCCTTTTTATTTGATGTAAAAGTGTTTCTCTTTGTAAAGGTTGTCACACCTATGTGTAGCACACTTATTGTATTCCTAAACATGGATCCCTCTCTTATGTATAATCACACTTTGGCCATCTATTATCAGAGAGTATTTTGCATATGTTCACTCAGTTTCACATCTCTCGAGGTTGTGTCATCGTTCTTGAGGAAATACACATATTTCGAGGCAATTGTCACATCCTTTGAGGCACATTTGGGCTGTCATTTTCACACATGGACATCCTCTACACATCCCACATTGGATATCCTAAGTTCTCTTAATCTTTCACCAATTTTGAAGGTGCATTTCACATGATTTGAGGCCTAACCCACACATGTTGGGTTTATGAGTGCCATGTGAGTGTTTTGGGTGATTATTTGACTTGGCAGTGGATCTTCCTTACCTTTTGGAGCATCTTTGCTTGATTTGAGGGCTTGGTCATACCTTGGATATTAATTTTGTTGACCCCTTGAGCACATTATGAGGAGTCCATCCTCTTTTGAGGTCTTCTCCACATTTTCATGAGGTCATTCCACTTGGAGAAGAGGAACGTTGGATATTGTCTTTCTTGGGAGGTTAATTCACCTTGTTTTGAGGCCTCCACATCACTCTTTATTTGGAACATTGTGATAGGAGGGAAAATTGGCCCCATTCTTTATGGGATGTTCCTCTTGCATGAGGCTTTTATGTACATGTGGCATCATTTGATTATGTGTTGACTTAGTCTTTTTTCTATGGATGACAAGTCTCCTTTGTTTGTCTCCTAGGCTAATTTTAGGGAAAAATAGTTAATAAAAAATGATAAGGATATAGAATACTTCTCTATAAATAGAGGCTCTCCTCTCATTCTGAATCATTGTGAATTGTTGGATCATTTGTGACTAAAATTAATAGAAAATATTATTTTTTAGGTTTTGGTGTCAATTTTTGGAGCTTTCTCTTTCTTGGTTATCTTCTTGGCGCATTAAATATATGTTATGGTGAATCAATTATTATACTAGCTTTCAAGATCAATCCATTTGAGGATTTATGTACTTAACTACTTGGAGAGGATATGTTCTAGGGTTTGTTCCTTATTCTCTTGTTAACTTGGGTAAGTTCTTAACACATTGCTTTGTTCTTCCTCTTGGTTCCTTGACAAGGGTTTTTTTAAGCATTTTATTCAAGTTATAGTTGATCTTGTTGGTGAAGGATTTTTCCTTTGAGGAATCCCTTCTTGTAGGGCCTTGGTCCTATTATCTTATCTTGATTAGGATGGAGATTATTCTTCCTTCATGGTTCTATTATCTTACCCTAGTCCATAAGATATAAGTGACCAATTCTAAGAGGGGCATACTTCTTGACCACATAAGCCCTAATTGGATTAAAAAAAAGGCATCATTCCTATATCTAACAATGAACCAAAAAACCCTAAAAATCAAAACATTTATTTTTTTGTTGTTTAACAAGAAATCTAATGGTGAAAATCAAAGAAAATCATTATTTAGATTTCATGTATTGTGTAGTGTAAAGTTAACATATTATTTCATTTCGTAGAGTTGTCATTCCTAGGTTTTATTATTAATTGTTGATCTCTAACCCTAAGGAGGAAAACAAACCCTAATTTTTTTAGCCTTAAGGTTTTATCTAACGTTTTTTGGGTTAATTTAAGGTGATTATCAAATATGGAAATTAAATTGCAGGATTAAAAATAAGATTTGGTGAAACCCTAAGGCTAGGATTTGGTTCTTCAATGTGTATTCTCTCTTGTGCCTAGCATTTATTTCATTTCTAGATAGTCGGTCAAGTTTATCAATCATATCTAGAGGATAATTTAATCTCTAATGTTCTTATAATTTCTTATCATTTTCTTAGAGGTTTTATTTGGTGAATTCCAAGTGTTTTCTTGTGAAACCCTAAAGGGATTCACCATCCATTTTACAAGTCCTTTCTTAGTATATGTTTATGTATCTTTAGAACTTGTCTCTAACAATTATTCGGTTGTTATTTAATATATTTTTACCAAGTTTATTAGATTTGAATGATAATATGAAGTTGATAATGTTGTTTATCTTACACATTAGATTTGGAACACACATCCACTAGCTCCTAACCTTTATTTGAAGTGGATATAAACATGATTTATGGAATTCTTTCTAGTTGAATATATTTAGAGCATTGTAATTGTTGATTGGAATCCTAATTCAATGTCTTGTTATATATTTTGTGGATTCATTAAAGTAAATCATACGATTGCATGGTTTTGTTTCAATTAAAGAGGTTTACTTTCATCATTTGGGAAACCTCCCATGGATTCTAGGAGTTGGCATAAAGTGCATAGGAACGTGTATTCAGATGACATTGGTGCACCTCCCATTGTTGTTTCCCTAGATAACCCATTTGTTGGCAAGCGTGCTAGTTTATGTGGTAACATAGAGCATGCATGTTTCTCAATTAAATGATCTAAGCATGCATATCTCTCTCAAGGGACACTATCATTTAAGCCATTGTTTGTGCATTTTCCCAACGATATATCAAGTCACTTAAGATTACATTTTGGATAAATGATATTAGATTATAAATTAATTAATATCATTAGGAATGTTTCTATAGAAATTGAATTAACACTAGGAAGACATTTTTATAAACACTATTTATAAAGTACAAGAGAGTAATTAGAAAAAAAATGAACTTAAGTGAACCACGAGTTCATACAATAGAAATAAAAGTTCAACCAAAGGGGTTGTCTTTGAGGTTGCATGTCAAGATATAGATGTTGAAATGAGAAATGTATGCATGTTTATTGAAGAGACATAAATATCATTTTAAATCTATTTTTCAACATGTGACATCCTCAAGTATTAAGCATTTTATTTAATAATTTCCATTTTAGGAAATTCATATTTGATTTTATTAAGACATTTTAATGTTATCATTTAAATTATTATGCAATATTTGTACTTGCCAATTATTTTGATAGACAATGTAAGAGACACTATCTTTTTTATAATAAATGTAGGAAACAAATGGAACAATTAAGTTAAAAAGAGGTGACTATGATTCCATGAGTGGAGAACATGATGGAGATAACTCAAAGACTAATTATAAAAGTGTCATAAGTGGATTTCTATCACTAGTAGCCCCTGAAAATCAGGGATTTCTAAAGCTATGAATTTCCAAGGAGGGAAATGGATCCAATGAAAATTCATAGGAATAAAGAAGGATAAATACAACATATGTGGGAGGCATGATGTTTCTTAGTATGTTGAGGAAAAATGATGGTTTTATGTTAAGTACCTATACCAGATCTGCAAATATACTTCAATAATACCAAGAATAAACCATAAACCATTCACCATAACATGAACAC
>ML779668.1:446259-464634 GCA_009831015.1 Picea engelmannii
CCCTAACCAACATCCTCTAGAAATCCAATCCAATACACAAGACAAAAGGGTAAATAGAAGATGAAGAATGACACTAGGAAGTGGTGTGACTTCCACAAAATCCCGTGGCACAACACCGATGAATGTCGCTCGAAATAGTCATTGGTGGCTGACGTCAAAGACACAGAGTCAAACCTTGATTCAGAATCTGATCCAGAAAATATTGAAAATAAACAAATCATCGACGCAGAACCCACTGCCACTGGCGTGACCGTAACAATTCAACCAGAAGAATCAGTGGACCCTAAAGAGGGGGAGTGCCTCTTCCATTCACATATGTGGGTGAAGGGGACCCCGTTGCATTTCTTTGTTTATAACGACAATGAGAATAACCTCATCTCAACTAAGGCCATCAAACAGTTGGGGTTGTCGACAACACCACATACACAACCATACAACATCAGGTGGCTTCACCAGGGATGAGATCTCCATGTCAGCGAGTAGTACCACCTATCCTGTGGAATCCATCCCTTCAAGGATGAGGTAGTGTGTGATTTTTACTATCTTGATGTCTGTGATGTGGTTTTGGGCCAACCATATATGTCGAGACGTCATGTTGTCTATGATTCGAAACCCCGTAGTTCCATTATTACTCTGGGAGGTCAGCTCTATCAGATACCCGAGGTAGTTCTGACTACTACTACACCAAAACAATGCTGCAAGGTAATATATCATACTACAAAATTCATCATTTTCATAGTATGTTAAAAGGATGCACATAAGACCGCTACAACCAATGTATCCTCAACACCTTCTATCCAACAAAAACATATTGTCAAAGAGAAAGAATATATTGTTTCTTCACCTACAATGGTGCCTACACAATGCCCCATCAAACCCAGAGACAACAGGTTGGTGGAACATATTCAACCCCACCAACAATCGGTTTTTGATAGCCTTCCACAGACCAAACAACACAACTTCTCCAACAAAGCACATAGCTCACCAAGATTCATATTCAAAACTTTTTTTCCCCTCTTCCCTGGGCACTCAATGCAATGGATACCATTCCTTCCTAAGGGGGGAGGATTGATCCAAGTGGATATTGGTGAACACCCACCTGTTGGCTCCTTTTGCGAGTTTTTAGTTCAACACGTTCTTTTGTACTTCTTTGTAATTGTGGGTTCTACACTTCTGGGGTTGTTTGAAGCCTTACACATCTTCTAAGTGGATACTAGTGGCCTCCCACCTAATCCAACTGACTTATTTTGTATGTTTTCATGTCAGCACATCTTGTTGTACTTACAGGGCCGTTTTGGGGCCCTAAACAATGTTATTTTGGCTCGCCACATTCAAACTATAGATGGAGTCAGAGTTTGACAACGTAATGCATAGTTCTCAAAACGACCTTTCCAACAGGCTATCACATGCCTAAAACAGAGATCGTATGCAAAAGGTATGACCTCAGGAAGTTAATGTACTAAGTTACCCAAATGGGGCCCACATGACTTTTGACATTTCATCTCCTAGGGTTATCTTTTTGGATGTCTAGGGTTTTGACATTCCTGTTTAACATAAAAAAATCCCTTTAAAGCCTCATTGTAATAATCTTCTTGCGAATGAGCATAGTCGTCACATCTCTTCTCAGAGATAAAGATGACACCATTCTAGCGAGGCTTGCACTCTGTATTTTAGTCTCTTTACAATTATTTCAATAATAGAAATCAATTATTGTTGTATTTCTCTTTTTCTGGCAATTTTCATAAATATTTCATTGTAATTTCTCTTCTTTCATTTAATTTCGAACATAATCCAGATCACACAAAGACCATAAATATTCTTATTTTACTTGGGCATATTCTGAACATAATCATAAAATCTCTTAAAAGAGATGGATTATTAAACCTATGCGATGAAAATTTCCTAACTATTTAAGAAGTTAGTTAAAACAATTTAGAATAAACATTTTAGTAGCATATGAGTAAGTTGAACTCTTTAAATATTGATTCTTGTGTTAACTAGAGAGTAACCAGTGTATTTAGTTAGAAGAGAAAGTAATAAGAGGTCCCTCGTGCAAAAAATAATCATTCTTAAAGGCGTAGACTCAAAGTCATAGTTACTATCCATAACAAAGCCACTCGATGCAAGGATAAAAAGGATGTGAAATCTGTTGAAATACTTATTGGGAAATACTTAAACCCTAACATTAAAAGAAGCTCGAAGTTAGTTGGGAGGTGTTCATTGGAACTAAGATTGGGGAAAAGGTCGATGCACCATTTATTAACAGTTTAAACATTAGTCAACAAATCACCAACCCAACCCATCATATTGACAACCAAAGCTAAGGAAACAACTGTGCCTTTCGACCCTATAACGATATTGATCCTGCAATCTTTTCTTTTACACAGAAAGATAAATACACTTAAAAAATTGGATAATAACTCAACAATTTTGTGATTCCACAAGGGCACAACCCAAGTGAGTCTACACTCATACATTCAGTCTATTTCATTCGATAAATTGTATATAAATATATAGGTTAGGATAGCCCCTAACAACCTCCTAAATTGGTGGATCTAAAAACCACTCAAAAACTAATCTAGCAATCTATTTTAACCATTTCCTAATTATGGCATTTCTTCATTATTATCCAACACTCTCTTTAATAGAGAAATGGATTTAATACAATAAAAAAACATAACATGCATGTCGGTAGTAGTCAACTAACCTTAAAAACATTACAAAAGACAATTCAAACAAAACCTTAAAATTTGTTTCAACTCCATGTATGAGTTGAATGAGTTTTTCTCTTCCTCCTTTTCCAGATTCTAAAACCTCTATAAAAATACCAAAATACCTATGCCCGTGGAAACTAAATGGTTGGTACTACAACAACGTGGTTACTCGTCCACCCACAGCTCCATGAATCAACGGACAAAAACATAATAGCAACAACGAATTTTTAATTCGGGCCTCTTTCATCATTCCCCAAAACAACTCTACCATTCGACATGCATTCACACCATTTGACAGTTCCTCACAGCGGTCGTGTGGCTCTTCCCGCAAAATTATTTTTAAAATATATCACTCTTATTTCGTAATAAAATCATCATTACAGTATTAAACTCTTCCTTAGAGTCCTCAAATTTTTCGTGGAGGTAAACTGAATTACCATAATTCTAAGTAGAAGCAAAATTCGTAGCTTATATCAAAACTCAAATCTAAAAACCATAGCACCTTTCGGAAGCAACTGCAAGCCTAAATAATTGTTTATGGAACTTGAAATTACATAGAGGAATCCTTTCACACTTTTATAGAATGTAAACCCAGATTCCAAGATAAATATTAATGAAATAAATGTTTCGGTTTCCATATTTTTTTTCGGTATGTTACAAATTTATCCTTGTTTAAAATTTACCCAACTTTGGTAAAAGTACTTCATTAAAACTTGCAAGGTTATAACCTATACCTAGCGTGAAAATAAAGATTTGATGACAAAAACATGATTTTTATTATAGGACAACTTTACATTTGTACCTATACAAAGCTCGTTGGATGTTTGTTTTTAAAGTGTCCTTTGTATAGATAATGTTCTAAGACTAAAATATTATTAAACAATGGGGTTATAATATGAGCAAAGAAAGGATGTCGATTATATATAGTGATATATCTTGACTAAAATGTGGAATCCTTCAAACATATAGAAATGTATGAATGAGCGTTTATTTCAGTCCTCAGAAAGAAACTTATAGAAATGTATGAATGAGCGTTCACTTCAGTGCTTACAAATACTTGCTTATGGAGTATTGTATTAGTTAGTGTTTGAGGAAATACAAAATATGAGTTTAATTATATGTCATGCTTTTAGTCAAGAGAAATCGGTGAACAGTAAGACAAATCAAAGGAAGAAGGATACATATTCATGTTGTTAAGATAAACTAGTACTAAGGTTTTAATTACCTTGGAAAAAAAAAAATTAGTAGTGAAATCTGGGTATGTTACACAATACATATTGAATCACTCCAAATGTGGGTGTGATATTAAATGGTATGCATTTTATTAGTGTTGGCTATTTTTATAGTCACGATATAATTTACCTCCATCTTAAAATCATATTAGTTGAGTGATGGTGTATTTTTTGGGAAAAAAGTTAAGGTGGAGTTTTACCAAGATATTTAGAAGCAAATGATGTTGAAAAGGTATTGAAATGTTTGCATGATGGACTAGCCCATGGGAATTCGAGAAAACACTACCCATAAAATACTAAGAGTTGGTTATTACTAGTCTACAATTTTTAGAGATTCTCATGCCTATGTTAGAAAACACAAAATTTCCAATTGTGTAGAGATAAAAAACTAGTTGTTCCCCTACAACCAATTGCAATTGATACACCTTTTGAACAAAATGGATTAGACATCATTGGTGAAATTAATGGTAATTTTTAAAAACAACACAAGTACGTATTGAAAACAATGGATTAATTTACCATATGGATATAATCCATTCCATTAACATACATCAATAAATCAACACTTTCTGGAACAACATATGATTACTAGGTTTGGAGTTCCTTCTGTAATGATATTTGATAATGCCTCATATTTTTCTTCATTGAAGTTAAGTTAAGATTTTCTTTGGAAAAATGAATTATCGTTCATTATTCAACCAAATATTACCCTCATGGGAATGGGATAAGTAAATGAACCAACAAAAACCTAATCCAAATTCTAAAAAAGACAGTTGTTGACGATCATTGAAACTATCATAATGCTCACTCTAATGATATATAGGAAGATTGAGTCACACCTAAGTAGCCCTGGGTATCTCTCCTTATTTCCTAGTGTATGGAATACAATTATTCTCCCTTCAAATATTTTCTTACCTTCGTTGAAACTATCTCAATCTTCTAAAGGGAAAATTTCTTCACCTCTCTAAAACAAAATTGACACTTTACTCAGGTTAGAAGAGGAATGTTAGAAATCGTGTTTGTATCCCACCAACATATTGTCAAATTTTGTTTTGATGGCATTCATCCAAGGATAGTAATTTCAAGGTAGGAGATATGGTGCTTAAGTGGGACAATCCAAATGAGAAAAATTGCAAACATTCAAAATTTCAACAAATTTTGATTGACCCCTTTTAGGTGGCTAAAAAATGGTGTTGGTAAATTTACATATTGCAAAATGTGGAGGGGGATTGGAGATTATCCCTATCAATGGATAAATACTAAAGATATATTTCAATTAGTTTCCTTTGTGGTATATATCTTGTATATAGTAGGTTTATTACCAACAATTTTGTTTTCAACTAAATCTGCATATTTTTCTTTATTTATGAGAATTTTTCAGAAGATGGAGTGTATATATGTTGATTGTTTTTCAAGTGATACCCTCGGTTGTTAGTTGAATCTCATGAAATACACACACACCTTGATAATCCCTGCAAACTCTTAAAGTACCATTTAGTTATGGCCAAGGAAGAAATCTACACATAATTATCATAAGGGTTACTAGAAGCAATCATAACAATGGTGGAACTTAGATCTTTTTGAATGACTAACTTTGGAAATCTTGTAACTTTAGTTAAGTGGTGAGTTACCTAGCTAAAAAATTCTATCCATTCACACTTAATTATCACAACATGTAAAAGGTAATTATCAAACATCCAGAGCCAAGCATTTTTAGGGTATATATTTGTTACTTGGGTATGGTTAATCATTCCCTAAAAATAAGCATCATCCCCACAAGTTTGTAAAAATTCATTGTTTCACACATCTACCCGTGTTAATGTTGGGTTTTTATATTCTTTGCAGTGATCGACTGATGTTCGAAGTCGAGGTGGATCGACAGAGGTCGAAGTCAAGGTAGATCGACAACAAGTCGAAGGTCGAGGAATTCAACTCAGTAAAGTCGAATTTGAAGATATCAACAACAAGAAAACTAGCAAGAGGTCGAAGTGTCGGCATGAGAAGATCGACTAGAGACCGAATGAAGGTCGACTGGTAGTCATGAGAAGACTGAATAAAGGTCGACTGGTAGTCGAGTGGTAAACCTGACTTGGAGTCAACTGTAACAAAATCCTGTGTTTTGCAAGATTTGTAGCCAATGATATGCTTGGATCTATAACCATTTTTGGGTGCCAATATTTATGGTTTTGCTTGTTGTAAATCCTATAAAGAGGCATGTTGTAAGGTCATAAAGGATGTTGTTGTAAGGTGATCATAGAATGCACTTTTGCAGGTTAATGCATGTGTAAGTGTTGGTTGTTGGTCATACATATGTAAGTCGAATTGGCTACAGGGTTGTTATTTCCTGTGCAAGAGGGTATGATGTCGATTGTGTCTTAGTTGTGGACCAATGTTAGACATGTAACCTTTTATTCTTATTGAATAATACCACAAGAGAGAAGAATGCTCAAAGGAATGTTGGTTTTTCCCGGTTAAGGGTTCGAGGGTAAAATCTCGGTGTACTATGTGATTGCTTGTTTTCATTTGTATTCTTGGTTAAATTATTCTTCTCTTCTACTAGGATTAGTGTGGAAGTGTCCTGCATTTACATGTGGTATTAGAGCTTAGGTTTTCCTGAAAAGTGTGTGTTTAGAGTGGTGATATGCTTTGGCGAGTATATCAGATCTTGATTTGCCAATCTTGAATCTGAGAACTAAACCCTAGGTACAGTAAGAGTCATAATTCATAAATTGTTATAAAGATCACAGTAAAGAATGGTGAGAAGTTCCAGAATAGAGATAGAAATATTCAATGGCCAAAATTTTGAGCTTTGGAAGCTTGAAATGGAAGATATTCTTGTAGATCGAGAACAATGGACAATGGTCTATCCAGGTACCCAGCTAACAGGAATGTCGATGGTAGAATGGGAGAAACGTGAAATAAAAGAAAGAAGTACGTTTCAAATTTTTCTTGCAGATTCGGTGTTGATGAATGTCTCGGGTGAAGATTCAGCCAAGAAACCGTGGGACAAGTTGGGAAGCTTATACCAGTCGAAATATCTAGTAAATAAGTTTTTTCTCAGAAAGAAACTGTATCTTATAAGGATGAGTGATGGAAGTTTAGTGATTGAGCATTTAAATGTGTATAATACCATGTTAAGCCAGTTATCGTCTATGGATACAAAGATTACTGATGAGGAGAAGTGTATCATCCTATTGTGTTCTTTTATACTGGGATAAATTAGTAATATCTATTGGGAGTAATAAAACCACACTAGCACTAGACGACGTGGTTTCTTCTATGTTTTCTAAAGAAATGAGAAGAAAGAACATGGAAGGATTGACCAAAGATACTCTAGTAGTGATAGGTCGACCAGTAGATAGAGATAAAGGAAGATTCTTCAGTAGAAATTTTAAGTCGAAGGGTAGATATAAATCCCCGGTTCAGTCGACGTGAAGATGATAGAAATACGGTAAATCTGGGGATTATAAAAATGATTGTAAGTCAAAGGAAACAAAAGTTAGTGTCGAATATGACAAGAAGCAGTCAACTGAGATAAATACGACCTAGGAGAAGGGAAGTGATGTGTACCTGGCATCGAATAGTACAAAATCATATCAAGATGTTTGGTTCATCGAATCATGAACACATTATCATATGAAACCACATAAATAATGGTTCTATGAATATGAACAATATGATGGGGGTGATGTGTTCTTGGGTGACTACTCGGCAACCAAAATTGTTGGATGGGAAAGAATCTGATTGAAATTGTTGGATGGGAGGAAATGAACCTTTTCAGGTGTGCTACACATTTCAGTTTTGGAAAGAAACCTAATAGCTATCAACAATATGAGTGACACAGGTGTTCATACTCTGTTTTAGAAGGATTCGTGGAAAAGGTAAGAGGTGTGATGGTATTAATGAGAGGCTTTTGGATTGGTAACCTATACAAGTTGTTAGGGAATCCCGACTTGACTCGATGCGATAGCTTCATTTCTCATGAAATTTACTCGACTATGACTCAACTCGACTCGATGTTGACACAAATTGAATCGACTCGAGCCGATTTGGTTCAAACTGACTCGAAAATAAATCATGAACTCGACCCGACGAGGTTATGGAATGAGAGGATGGGACACATTGGAGAAAAATGACTTCGAGCTATGCAAAGAAAAGGTATGGTCAAAGGTTTTCCTGAATGTAATTTATAAGTTGACTTTTTTGAACAATGCATATATGGGAAACAAATTCAGGTGAGGTTCCCATCTGGAGAGAGAAGGGAAAATGAGATTCTAGAACTGGTGCATATTGATGTTTTTGGATCGGTTACGGTTCCTTCACTTGGTGGATCCCTATATTATATGTCCTTCATAGATTATTTTTCCAGGAAGGGATGGATATACTTCCTGAGGAAGAAATTAGAGGTTTTCTAGATATTTAAGAAGTTTAAAGATCTTGTGGAAAACAGGAAAGAAAAGAGGATTAAAGTGTTGAGGAATGACAATGGTGGTGAATTCTGTGGAAAGGAATTTGATCAGTTTTGTAAACAGTTTGTCATAGAATGCCAAAATACCATACCATATACCCCAAATAAAAATGGATTTGCTGAGAGAATGAACATAACGTTGATGAATAGGGAAAGGATCATGATTAGTAGTGCTCGTCTCGCATAATAATTCTAGGCGGAGGCAGTAAAGATTGCAAGATATATGGTGAATATGTCTCCTTCGTTGGCGCTAGTTGACACAAATACAAATGAGGTATTTTTGGGTAAGAAGCCTTCGGTGGCACATATCAAAGTGTTTGGTTGTGATGCATTTGTGCATGTTCCCAAGGAAAGGAAGAGCAAGGTAAAATTTATTTTCATCATATACAAAAAGGGATGAAAGGATATAAACTCTGGGATCCTACATTAAGGATAACAATGTAGAGTCGAGATGTGGTCTTCAGAGAAGTCAAAGGTAAATCCAATATTGAGGAAGTTGTTCAGATTGAGAATAATCCTAATATGGTGTGATTTGAACTAAGGAATGAAGAAGGTAATGAATCTGAGGAAGAGGTGGAAGAATTGACTCTGGTGTTAAGGAGGTTAGAAATATTAAGAAAACTAGTCGAAAGGTATAGTCCATCTGACTTCCATTCCACATTCATGCTAACTGCCATCGATGATGATCCCAAGCCAGTTGGTGAGGCAGTCGACTCGATAGAGGGTAAAATATGTAAGGAATCCATGGTTGAAGAGATGGAATCCTTGTACAAAAATGAGACATGGGATTTAGTCAAGTTACATAGTGGAATAAATCTTGTCGGTAGAAAGTGGGTGTTCAAGAAGAAGATGAATGTCGTAGGACAAGTCGAGAAGTTCAAAGCTCGAATGGTAGCGAAAGGATATTTCCAAGTCGAGGGAGTCGACTTCGGTGATATTTTTTCCCCTGTTGAAAAACTAACTTCCATTAGAGTACTAATGTCTCTGGTTGCAACATTCAATCTGGATATAGAATAGATGGATGTGAAGAAAACGTTCCTTCATGGGGACATGGAAGAAAAAATCCACATGAAACATATTGAAGGATTTGTAGTAAAGGGTAAGCAAGAGTTAGTGTGAAAACTCAAAATATCCCTTTATGGTCAAAAGAAATCACCAAGGACATGGTACAATAAATTTGACACCTATATCCTTAGTTTGTGATTTGTGAGAAGCAAAGTTGATCACTGCATATATTCCAAGGAAGAAGGTGGGAATTTCATATATGTATCTTTATATGTTGATGACATGTTCTTGATTGGAAACAACATGGATGCAATAAAGGAGGTGAAGAAGAAGTTATCTTCCAAGTTCAACATGAAGGATCTCGGTGCAGATAACTTCAATCTGGGAATGGAGATTAAGAGAGATCAAACCACTAGAAAGCTCTATTTGAATCAGACAAAGTATATTGAAACAATTATGAAATTATTCAACATGCAATATTATTAAAAAACGATGAAGGTGCCAATGACAGTGGGAGCAAGGCTTACCGATGAACAGTGTCCAAAGACACATGAAGAGATAAAGGACATGGCACATGTTCCCTATGAAAGTGTTCTTGGTAGTATAATGTATGCGATGGTATGTACTCGACCAAACATTTTCCATGTAATGGGAGTGTTGAGAAGGTACATGTCAACATTAGGAAAGGAGAACTGGACAACTGTCAAGAGAGTATTCAAGTATTTATGTGGCACGAAGAACTATGCTATATGATACCAAGGAATATCTGAAGGCAATAGTGGTAAATCAAATGTACATGGATTTGTCAACACCGACTGGGCTAGAGATTTGAATTGACGGAGGTCGACCAATGGATATGTCTTCAATATGTTCGATGGAGCAATAATCTAGATGAGTAAGTGACATGAGGTTGTAGCCTTGTTGAAAATGGAATATGAATACATGGCAGCCACTCATGGATGAAAATAAGTGTTAAGGCTTCAAAAGTTGTGTTCAAGGATCGGTTTTGAGAATAGAGCTATGAAGGTGAGTTGCGACAGTTAAAGTACAATATTTATGGAAAAGAACCCCGCTTATCATTAAAAAAATAAGCACATTGATGTAAAATACCATTTCGTAAGAGATATGGTGGAAAGTAACAAGGTGCTACTGGAGAAAGTAGACACATTGGAAAACATAGCAGACTCATTTACCAAGTCTGTGAGTGCCATGAAGTTATCTTAGTGCAGAGAGGCAATGGGCATATCTACCCTTGTTATGTGAGTGAAAGTTCAGGAATCTCTTGTTTCAATAAAGAAAACAACCAGTGGGAGAATGTTGGGTTGTTATAATCTTTGCAGTCTAGTCGAGGTGAATCGACTAATGGTCGAATTCGAGGTAGATCGAAATCAATTCGAAGGTCGATGAAGTCAATTAGGTAAAGTTGAAGTCGAAGATATTGACGAAAAACCAACCAACAAGAGGTCAAAGTGTGGGCATGAGATGACTGACTAGGTACCGAATGAAGGCCAACTGGTAAACCTGACTTGGAGTCGAATGTAATAGAATCCCTAGTTTTGTAGGATTTGTAGCCAATTATATGCTTGGATCTGTAACCATTTTTGGGCACCAATATTTGGATTTTTCCTATTGTAACGCCTATAAAGAGGCGTGTTGTAAGTCCGTAAATGTTGTTGTTGTAATTTGATCATAGAATGCACTATTGTAGGTTAATGCATATGTAAGTGTAGGTTGTTGGCCATGCATATATAAGCCAAATTGGCTACAGGGTTGTTTTTTCGTGTGCAAGAGGGTATGGTGTCGATTATGTATTAAGTGTGGACCAAGGTTAGAAATGTAAAATTTTATTCTTATTGAATAAGACAACAAGAGAGAAGAACGCTCAAAGGAATGTTGGTTTTTCACGGTTAAGGGTTCCAGTGTAAAATATCGGTGTACTGTGTGATTGCTTATTTTCATTTGCATTCTTGATTTAAAAATTCTTCTCCTCTTTTGCTAGGATTAGCGTGGAAGTGTCCTGCATTTCCTAACAGTTAATAACATTTAAAAGTTATAAAGGAATGGGAAAGAAAATTCATCTTATTTTTTGACATGCAAATATTTTCATTGGGGATTGATACATTCATTGACAGTAGAGAAAGTTCTATGATATTGAGGAGACTCCATCAGGGATACGGATGATCACTAATAGTGGAGAAACATTGAAGGGATGTGAAAAAACCTATTTGAAGAAATATTTAACCCACTTTTAGTAGATCCATGTGACAATGAATATAGCTTGGAACATTAAGTTATTATTTAAGGAAAAGTACTCCATCATAAATCATTCCTTTAAGTTTTGTTGACAAGTCACTTTTAAGTTAAAGAACTGTTGGCGGGCGAAATTGACTGCTCGTCAACTGGAGGAGTGAATCCGGTCCGGGGTTGTCTACTTAACCCAAGCCGTTCAGATTAATCCACTCCGACGGGTTTAGCGGCTCCGTTGGCCGATCTAAGTCCTAAGAAAATGAAAAACAAAAACTAAAGAAAATAACTTAATGAAAAACACTCGTTGAAAACTATATACAAATCTAAAATATACTTATAGTTTACTAACTAATATTGATAAAATAGCTCTACTTATTATACGTACAATATATCCAAATGATTATATCTCTAATATATGTATAACATTTACAGAATGCAAATTTTAATCTAAATCTGCGAAAATGAAATATGGATTGATTTATTTAACGACAGTAAAACTATCATTCAGTCTTTTTTTATTTTTATTTTTTTTATAACGTTTATAAAAAAGAAATGAAATAGAAATCTGTCGAATTGAAAACAGAGATGAACAGTAAAATGTGTTTAGATTACAGGAAATTTCTATATTAATTAAACTAATAAAATAAAACTAGCAAACTAACTTGTAATTGCATCTCCTATTTGTCCTGTGTATAGTATCCAATTTCATTGTTTGGTGAGGTAAACCGCAACAAATCTTACAAACGCTTCTCGTAAACATGAAGCAGTAATGATTGAATGCGAATAGAACATATAAGAGATGTAGTAACAACAATTTTATAATTTCACAAATGGCCACATTGAGATAAATCCTGCTGTGAAAATTTGTGTATAAATGTTCAATGAATAAAGAAGATAAATCTTCTAATCTCAAATTTGAACAGAGTAATTACTGTATGTTATATATGGGACATAAAACATGGATATCATATAAATTTCATCACACCAATCTGCAATAAACCACGATATCTAAAGTAGTCGCAATCTAATTACAAATCGAAATGATCATAACTTGAATAAAAACACGATATATAGAAGCTAAAGCTATGCAAATATCATCTTCTATTCAAGTCTGTCAATCATAAATCCATATGTTTTTGCCTCCAGGCAGCGATGATCTTTGTTTACAAAACAACACATTTATATAGGTTATAGGAACAAAACTTTTCCTGTTGATAACATCTAATTTGTTCCAAAAAATGTGGGGGATGCAACCTCCCAGATTCTACTTGATATCAAAAACTAACAACCTATTCTAAAAAAACATAAAGATAGTATGCTGAGAGATGACAACAGTGCTTCAAATATCCTTAGAAATCATAGGTTCCTGAAAACACATAAGAATAAAAGATTTCAGATGTATTTTCAGTTATCAAAACAAGTAATTCGAATTTTTCTAACTAGCTACAGAATCTCACGATTCTGTAGCTAGTTATAATTATAACCAGAATCTCACGATTCTGTAGCTAGTTATAATTATAACTAGAATTATATTTTATTGAATCAATAAAAACAAACTAAAGGTAATCTGTGCAAACAAATCATGTATCCTAATTTGAAAAAGACGAAATCATACTAAACTTATTTTAAAAAATCATACCTCAAATTAAGGGATTCGACTTAATCAAGCAATCTTTGAATTTACTATTGCAGTCGCTACTTCCACGTTCTTAAAAACAATAGACCATGTGGTTTTTTGGCATTTGTCTTTGGTTTGAGCTACGGATTGAAGTATGCCATTCTCCTTCGTTAGCAAACTCACCTGGTCTTCCAAGGATTTAAGCCGAGACTGAAGTAAAGGCACGTCTTTGTAATACCTATCGATCAATGATCGACATTCATTACATTGCGGCTGAATAGACTGTGTATTAGCAATGACAGTATTAACAGGTGGGGAATTTTCCATTTGACCTGTAGGTTCATTACTGAGTTTGATTCCTAGTAAATCGAGATTGTCCTTTAGACACGGTGGAAGGTTTGTAACATAATCGTAGGGTTTACCCGAGCAAAGTCCATATGAATATGGATACTCTTCATCCAGGAATCTTTCAATTTCTGAATCGGAATCTTCGCTTAACACAATTGTGTTTTGGTCTGCACAGGGCTTGGGTTTATTTAAGGCACATCATGAAACCCAATGAGCGGCCCTTTTACTCTTATAATTGATATCAACGTTGCCTTTACACTTTTTCCTTGTGGATTTTTTAACAGTCTTAACACCACCCTTAGGATACGAATCCGGTAGAGTGTCGGGTTGGGTAGTGTCAGGATAGGTCGAGGGTTCCAAATTAGAAATAGGATCATAGGGTAAGAGCAAAGGAGGAGAGATGGCAGTCTTCACGAGGGTTTCTGTGATGACAGGCTTGTCAACCTGTCCCAACTCACTGCTACCAAAACCATTTCTTAACAGAAAATCATCCCAAAAATCATTGTTTAATTTCAACAGATGTATAATGATAATCTTGATTAAACAATGGTGGAACAGACTAGAATCAGATTTCTGCCTTTTAAATCGCTTTGCCATTTTGTATAGACTTTGAAGGAGAAAATATGGCATGTTTTGGGGGAAATCGATAAAACTCATAAGCAATCGCAAGTGATGTTGAAATTACTAAGACAACTGAGAGGGGGGGGGGGTGAATCAGTTGTTATTGAGCTTAAACAATTTTAAGTCTATTAAAACATTATTAATCTTTCTTCAAGTGATCATCAACAATATACATCATATGGATAGTAAAAGTAAAGAGCATCAGTCACACATAAGGTATACACAGAGACATATTTCCACGAGGAAACCCATAAAGGGAGAAAACCTCTTCTTCTTCAAAATGATAGGTAGTCTTTTAAGTTCTTTACATCATCTATAATTGAGCACCAACTCAATGTGAGGATGCTACCTTTGTTTTACAAGCTGCAACTTGTTTGAGAGCACCAACTCTCTGGTTTCTCTAGCACCCACTAGAAGGAAGCACCAACTCCCTTAATGTTCCAGCACCAACTGGATGGAAGCACCAACTTCCAGTTACACAGGCTCCAAACTGTATAACAGAGAACACTTGTTCTCCCTTGCACCACCCTGCCACCCTAGTTTCTCTGGCTGCAACCAGATGGAAGCTACAACTTCCTGTGTTCAAGATTTCACTTGAACTTCTGAGGACAACATTCCTCCTGAGCACCTCCCAACCTCCCTAGAATATGTATGAATAAATAAACATTCAACTACGCAGATAAATCAATTCCTACCAATCTTTCTTTGTTCTGTAAATCTGGTCTTCTACTAACTGTTCTGCTATTCTTCTCTTCCTTTGTTTATTCAGCAGGTCTACTCTGCATCAACTTGTTCTGTCATTTTTCTCTGCTTCTTCTTCTCTTCATCATCTATTACTCTTCTCTGAATTTCATCTCACACTGTGCATATTTTCAATCTCACACAACACATTCTATAATTTTTCCTTTCTTACAGTTTCATTCACTTTTCATACAGAACAACCAAAATCCACATAGTCTGTCTCATTTTCTTTTATACACACATCCATGGCGGTTGCACTTCGCATTTCCTTAGGAAAAAGAAAGACAATTGTCCAAGCAACTAAAACGCCAACTGATTGGCAATCATGAGTCTGTTTCGCTAACAGATTCGTAACTGAGGAGTTAATTGTGAGAGATAACAGTAACCCTATGATATTTGTTCAAATTCACTTGCATCGTTGGATTGTCTTCATGAGACCTTGCATTCATTTCGGCATTTCTGTGGCCAAACTTATCACCTCTAGCTTCTACCTCCATCTTCCTTTGATGTGATCAATGGCTATGACCATGCACTTATGCGTAAAGCGCTTTCTCCATTTCTCATTTCGTGAATTTCAACACTATGCTTCGTTGACCCCAAGTCAGTGAAATTTCGATCGCTTGCCACATGTCCTATGATTCCATGGTCCATATATGATCTTGATTCAACGACTGTGATTGAATCGCGATTTCGCATATCGCGATTTCGACATTCTTGTTGCATTGTTTTATTTGCCTCTCCATGTCGCGATTCGCGAAACTCCGATATGGAGTTAGATCAACGGTTCAGATCTGATCTTGATTCAACGACTGAGATTGAATCGCGATTTCACATATCACGATTTCGACATTCTTGTTGCATTGTTTTCTTTGCCTCTCCATGTCGCGATTCGCGAAACTCCGATATGGAGTTAGATCAATGGTTTAGATCTGATCTTTATTCAACGACTGAGATTGAATCGCGATTTCGCATATCACGATTTCAACATTATTGTTGCATTGTTTTCTTTGCCTCTTCATGTCGCAATTCGTGAAACTCCGATATGGAGTTAGATCAACGGTTCATATCTGATCTTGATTCAACGACTGAGATTGAATCGCGATTTTGCATATCGCAATTTCAACATTCTTGAAGTTCATTGTTTTTGTCACTTCAAAGTTCTGATCCACGAAACTCCGTAATGGACTGGGATCAATGGTCTAGATTCTATCTTGATCTGACGGCTCAGATTAAATCCCGATTTCGCATATCACGATATCAGGATTCCTGTGGTTGATATTACTTGACATCTCCAACTCTCAAACCCCAAAACTCCGACATGGACTGGAATCAACGGTCCAGATTCAACCTTGATCTGACGGCTCAGATTAAATCGCGATTTCTCATATCGCGATATCAGGATTCCTGTGGTTGATATTACTTGACATCTCCAACTCTCGAACCCCGAAACTCCGACATGGATTGGAATCAACAGTCCAGATTCAACCTTGATCTGACGGCTCAGATTAACTCGCGATTTCGCATATCGTGATTTTGAGAGGTTAGGGAACCCTGTTCCTTTGACTCTCCAGTCAGCGAAATGATGATCTATCCCCACGTGTCCTACTCGTAAATGGACGGTCCTCTTTCTTTCAAAATTTTGTACACCCGCTTCTCCTTGGTATACTTTAAAAGGCGTGCAGGTTCTCCTTGATCCAACGATGGTCGGGTCATGCGCTTGGATATAACGTCTGAGATTTTTCCTCCTCTTCAGCGCTCTTCTTGTATACATTCAAATCTGATGGGCCTCGTTCTTTCGGGAATTTTGAATGAGATCCATCGATCAAAAATGCTTCTCAAACTTTACGGGCCTTCGATCATTCGATCAATGTTGCGTTGCCTTCGTTGTGTTGTCTTCGATCATTCGATCTTCCTGAACTTATCTTCTATTTACCTGTCGATTACAAACTTCCTGTACTCATGCCATCTTCATTGTTGTACTTTCCATCAATGACAAGAATTCGCTTTCTGTTAAATATTTTCCATTCGTTGTCTGTTATATATTTTCCAACAATCTCCCCCTTTGGCATTGATGGAAACACAAGAACCCACATGCATTCGAACTTGACTCTCCTCCCAAACTCTTTTCTCCCCCTTTGACATCAATGTCAAAGAAGAAACATTCTTCCCTTTATCTGTTGCAAAACATACTCCCCCTGTTGACTATAAGCTTCTTGGAAATACACCAGATATTCAATAAGTACTCCCCCTGACCAGGTGAACAGATTAGACACAAGTAATTATAACCCCCAATTTTTGACGAAGATATCAAAAAGGGGTCGCTGCTAATGGTTTAGTAAAGATATCATCCATCTGTTCTTTGGAAGGAATATAATTCAACTGAACAATTCTGTTTATAACTTGTTCGTTGAGAAAATGGTACTTTATTCGAATATGCTTAGTCTTGGAATGAAGAACAGGATCCTTGGAGACACTAATTGCACTGGTGTTATCACAATGAATTGGAATAGGATCAGTGTAAGTTACCTTCAGATATGCAAGAGTTTGTATCATCCATAAAATTTGTGTGCAGCAAGTAGCAGCAGCAATGTATTCTGCCTCTGTAGTGGATAATGAAATGGATCCTTGCTTTTTACTAAGCCATACAACTAATGAGTCACCCAGAAAGAATGCTCCTCCACTAGTGATTTTTCTCTCATCAACACTGTTTGCCCAGTCTGCATCTGAATAAGTAGTTAACTAGAAATTCTGATTTCTAGGATACCACACACCATAAGTCATTGTTCCCTTCAAGTATTTAAATATCCTTTTGACAGCTACCAAATGACTTTGTTTAGGAGCATATTGAAAACGACCTACCATTCCAACAGCTTGCATTATATCAGGACGGGATGTTGTGATGTACAGAAGACTGCCTATCATAGAGCGATATGTCCTTTGATCAACATCAGGTGAGATATCATCTTTACTCGGCTTGCAACCAACCACCATAGGTGTGCTAACTGTAGAAGAATCTTCCATCTGAAATTTCTTCAACATCTCTTTCAAATATTTTTCTTGAGAAATAAAAATTCCTGCACAACTTTGTTTTACTTGTAAGGCAAGAAAATATGACAGTTCTCCTATCATGGACATTTCAAATTTTGTTTGCATAGAATTAGCAAACCACTGGACAAATGATTCATTAGTATAGCCAAAAATAATATCATCTACATAAACCAAAAAAACTAGTAAATTGTCACCTTCAGACTTAATGTAAAGGTTACTGTCAACAGTACCTTTCTTGAACCCTTTTTCTTGTAGAAATTTGTCCAGTCTATAATACCAAGCTCGTGGTGCTTGTTTTAGTCCATATAAGGCCTTCTTCAGCTTACAAACATA
>ML779668.1:468044-481372 GCA_009831015.1 Picea engelmannii
GCAATTCCATTCAAGATAGCATTCATCCCCTTAGCATTAAAACTAAACTCTAACTTATCATCCTTGGAGGCTAGCACAACAGGCTTTGTATATCCAGTCTCTATTACATCCCAAACATCAGCACCCAAGTCCATTAAATATGTTCTCATTCTAATCTTCCAAAAGGCAAAATTTGTTCCATCAAATAGAGGGGGCTTAGAGGCTGAAGTCCCTTCATGACTTGTCATGTTTAAGCTTACAGATCTACCTTTGAATAAAAGGAATCCGCTCTGATACCAATTGTTGAAATTACTAAGAAAACTGAGAGGGGGGGTGAATCAGTTGTTATTGAGCTTAAACAATTTTAAGTCTATTAAAACATTATTAATCTTTCTTCAAGTGATCATCAACAATATACAGCATATGGACAGTAAAAGTAAAGAGCATCAGTCAC
This sequence comes from Picea engelmannii, assembly GCA_009831015.1. Taxonomy (NCBI): domain Eukaryota; kingdom Viridiplantae; phylum Streptophyta; class Pinopsida; order Pinales; family Pinaceae; genus Picea; species Picea engelmannii. The sequence goes on from ML779668.1 coordinate 468,478, forward strand.
ACATAAGGTATACATAGAGACAGATTTTCACGAGGAAACCCATAAAGGGAGAAAACCTCTTCTTCTTCGAAATGATAGGCAGTCTTTTAAGTTCTGTACATCATCTATAATTGAGCACCAACTCAATGCGAGGCTGCTACCTCTATTTTACAAGATGCAAATTGTTTGAGAGCACCAACTCTCTAGTTTCTCTAGCACCCACTAGAAGGAAGCATCAACTCCCTTAATGTTCCAGCACCAACTGGATGGAAGCACCAACTTCCAGTTACACAGGCTCCAACCTGTATAAAAGAGAACACTTGTTCTCCCTTGCACCACCCTGCCACCCTGGTTTCTCTAGCTGCAACCAGATGGAAGCTACAACTTCATGTGTTCAAGATTTCACTTGAAATTCTGAGGACAACAGTCCTCCTAAGCACCTCCCAACCTCCATAGAATATGTATGAATAAATAAACAGTCAACTATGCAGATAAATCAATTCTTACCAATCTTTCTTTGTTCTGTAAATCTGGTCTTCTACTAACTATTCTGCTATTCTTCTCTTCCTTTGTCTGTTCAGCAGGTCTGCTCTGCATCAACTTGTTCTTTCATTATGCTCTGCTTCTGCTTCTCTTCATCATCTGTTACTCTTCTCTGAGTTTCATCTCACATTGTGCATATTTTCAATCTCACACGGCACATTCTATAATTTTTCCTTTCTTACAGTTTCATTCATTTTTCATACAGAACAACCAAACTCCACACAGTCTGTCTCATTTTCTTTTATACACACATCCATGACGGTTGCACTTCGCATTTTCTTAGGCAAAAGAAAGACAATTTTCCAAGCAACTGAAATGCCAACTGATTGGCAATCATGAGTCTGTTTCACTAACAGATTCGTAACTGAGGAGTTAACTGTGAGAGAGAACAGTAACCCTCCGATATTTGTTCAAATTCACTTGCACCGTTGGATTGGCTTCATGAGACCTTGCATTCATTTCGGCATTTATGTGGCCAAACTTAGCACCTCTAGCTTCTACCTCCATCTTCCTTTGATGTGATCAATGGCTATGACCATGCGCTTATGCGTAAAGCGCTTTCACGATTTCTCATTTCGTGAATTTCATCACTATGCTCCGTTGACCCCAAGTCAACGAAATTTTGATCGCTTGCCACATGTCCTATGATTCCATGGTCCAGATCTGATCTTGATTCAATGGATGCGGTTGAATCGCGATTTTGCATATCGTGATTTTGACATTCTTGTTGCATTGTTTTCTTTGCCTCTCCATGTCGTGATTCGCGAAACTCTGATATGGAGTTAGATCAACGGTTCATATCTGATCTTGATTCAACGACTGAGATTCAATCGCAATTTCGCATATCGCGATTTTGACATTCTTGTTGCATTGTTTTCTTTGCCTCTCCATGTCGCGATTCGAGAAACTCCGATATGGAGTTAGATCAACGGTTCAGATCTGATCTTGATTCAACGACTGAGATTGAATCGCGATTTCGCATATCGCGATTTCGACATTCTTGTTGCATTGTTTTCTTTGCCTCTTCATGTCGCAATTCGCGAAAGTGCGATATGGAGTTAGATCTATGGTTCAGATCTCATATTGATTCAACGACTAAGATTGAATCGCGATTTCGACATTCTTGAAGTTCATTGTTTTTGTCAGTTCAAAGTCTCGATCCACGAAACTCCGTAATGGACTGGGATCAACGGTCTAGATTCTATCTTGATCTGACGGCTCAGATTAAATAGCGATTTCGCATATCATGATATCAGGATTCCTGTGGTTGATATTACTTAACATCTCCAACTCTCGAACCCCAAAACTCCGACATGGACTGGAATCAACGGTCTAGATTCAACCTTGATCTGACGGCTCAGATTAAATCGCAATTTCGCATATCGCGATATCGGGATTCCTATGGTTGATATTACTTGACATCTCCAACTCTCAAACCCCGAAACTCCGACATGGATTGGAATCAATGGTCCAGATTCAACCTTGATCTGACGGCTCAGATTAAATCGCGATTTCACATATTGTGATTTCGAGAGGTTAGGGAACCCTGTTCCTTTGACTCTCCAACCAACGAAATGACGATCTATCCCCACGTGTCCTACCTGTAAATGGACGGTCCTCCTTCTTTTGGAATTTTGTATGCCCACTTCTCCTTGTTATACTTTAAAAGGTGTGCAGGTTCTCCTTGATCCAACGATGGTTGGGTCATGCACTTGGATCTAACGTCTGAGATCTATCCTCCTCTTCAGCGCTCTTCTTGTATGCATTCATATCTGATGGGCCTTGTTCTTTCGAGAATTTTGAATGAGATCCATCGATCAGAAATGCTTCGCAAACTTTACGGGCCTTCGATAATTCAATCAATGTTGCGTTGCCTTCGTTGCGTTGCCTTCGATCATTCGATCTTCGTGAAATTATATTTTGTTTTCCTGTCAATTACAAACTTCATGTACTCATGCCATCTTCATTGTTGTACTTGCCATCAATGACAAGCATTCGTTGTCTGTTAAATATTTTTCATTCGTTGTCTGTTATATATTTGCCAACAAGTGATACAAGAAAACCAACCCATATCTCCCCTCATAGGTAACACACTATTTCACAATAGCTAACAGATCATGCCATCTAGGTTTTAAAGCTGAGACAGGCATACCTCAGTCGTAGCTGGTAATTCTCCTTGAGGTGAACAACAATGACCAGGGAACCTCTTCAACCTTTGATTTTTTGAACCATTTTTGTCCCACGGCTGGTAGACCGGTGGCTTGGCTTATAAAATATTCATTTAACTCAAGTTGGATGTCTCCTATTTTTTCTCTGCAACCGTCGAATGTCAATGTGAATTCTTGAGAAACTCTTAGATTAAAACCCTCGAACTTTTCAACAAACACACGCCAGTCGTTCCTTTCTAAGTCATCTCTGGCATTGTCAAATGATAACAATGTATGGATGTCATTGGGCTCAATCCTCACCACAAGATCCATAGCTAATAGTAGGGAATTAACACGGGATTTGGAGGTAGGGTTTGGTAGAAAAAACACAGAGCCACCGCCCTGAGTTTCCTCAATGCAACACAAAGACAGCTCGAAATGGTAGGCAGGAGCGTTAATTACCATGCGTGTGAGAGAGGTCATGTAGATAGAGGCAATGCAAATATATAATACCACGTTATACTTGGAATGACACCTTGGCATAATGGTACGCACAATGATCAGAACAGTTGAAAACAATAGTATGCATATCCACGACTTGACCACCAGGATTAATGTATCAAATAAACAATTGAACCATTAAAAATTTTATAAATCAAAACCCCATTGACATTAGTCGAATGCTAAATGAGTGGAGATCTTATACATAATGTAACCAAGGTGTGTTTAAGACCAAGGGATTATAACTAGGAAAACAACCATGTTCAATATGACAATTCGACAATAGACCATATGAACATCAACCCTTTAATCAAAAAGAATGAAATCAAGTATGAATTCCATCTGTGAGTTTTCATGCTTACAGTCATGAAAACAAAAATCAAAAATCAGGTATGTAGAAAAGGACCAGTGACAAGTGTCGTTTAATGAGAAAGGTTGTGACGAGTAACGAGAATTTAAAGACCCTGTGTAGGCAGCTTGTAAAAATAGAGATTATATTATTGCTGCCAACAAGAACTTGGAAATATGGGATCTCATCCTGAAGACTTTTTCATAGGGGGCCATTGTTTGAGAGTCAATGTATGATATTTGAAAAAGGAATAAAGTATTTTCTTTCTGAATACCATGCTAGGTGGTGAAGTTATAGAGATTAACAATTTTTCCTAGTGGGTTGATGATTTATTGATGTCTCAAAAAGCCTCAATTTAACAAAACTTCGGAGCCTTATTTTTCTTTATTTTGAATGGTAAATCCTTTATTTTTCATCAAGATTTTATTTTTTTTCCTAATCCTAGCAAGGTAAGGAAGTCTGTGTGTGTTGTTGACTAAGGATTTTACTCATATGGCCTTTGAAATTGATTTAATCGACTTGTATAAAAACCTTGTACCAAGTTTCTTTCGAAAACAATCATGTTTTACGTATCTTCAATTTTCTGATCGATCCTTTATTTCCTTAAATCCTTTTGTTCATCTTGTCCTAACTTCCAAATTAGGCTCAATTGGCCAGTCAAAAATTATTTGTGATTGATTGAATCCTTTCATAAGCAATATCGATTCATCAATAAAGATGATATTTTAAACCAATTTATTTGTGATTTTGACTGTAAGTACTAATATCTTGATCGATCATGATTGATTGATTGAACTCCTTCTTCCAATATTTGAAATGCATGTTTTTATTGATTGATAGATCGAGCTCAATTTCAAAATTGGGCCCTTTTTGGAGGCCATTCCTCTGAGCCTCCTAATAGATTGACCCATCTTGACTTTTTCCATCGAGTACATTCAAACATTGAATATCGAGAACCTTCCAAATTTTTATTCTGATTTTCAAATCAGGTCTGATCCATTGATCAGGACATGTCATTCAGAGTTATTATTTTTTCAATTTGGATTATTCCTTGATTAGGCTTGTTTTTTTTAAAATGAAACAAAACTCTATTTGTATTAAAATAAGTTGTACCGAAGAAAACAATGATCATACATAGTCTTCAAAAAAGGCTCAAAGTCTGTGCATAGTTCTAAAAGTAAGACAAAAAAATTTGGATCTCTCTCCAGATTGGTTCCTTGATCATTTATGTTAAATAAATATTTAATAAACTGGCCTAAAAACCACAGAACTTAAAAAAAACATTTATAGGTAAGAAGAGGAAGATTCTTGAAATTATGAATCCCTAGTTTGTTGCAGAGGTCATTCCTCAATTTTCATAGGGGAAGTAACTTGATCTTCAATACCATTGACTGTAACATATTCTCAAGGAGAATTTATGCCATGGTTAATTGACACAAAGGCCAAATGTTGGGGGTAAGCAAGTGCCTTTAAATGTTGGATTTCCCACTCCATTTCATCCATTTGTCGTGTCAAGGATACTAGAACAAGTCCAAATTCCCAAAATTTGGTTGAACACTACTGCAGTGAAGAACAATTTTCTTGAGAAATCTCCTCATGTCACTCAGTAATTTTCTTAAAATAATTCTAGGAAGGGTCCATATCTATCCACTGAAACAACACTTTTAGCTAGAAATTCTTCGTCCCCTAGGGATTCCAATTCAAATTCCATAGATTAAAGAAGGAGGAAAAAATTCACAAAGAAAATAAACCCTTCGGAAAAGAAAACAAGAATTACCAAAACCTGAAAGAAAGGGTTGGTAAACAAGAAGAAACTTTTAAACAGAAACAAACATAACCAATAGTGGATGGACACCTTTCGTTGTAGGATGAAACAAAACCCTGAGATCTGGTGACCAAAATAGAATTTACCCCACAAACGTCCACCTTCTAAGAACCAAAAACGAGTCCTGGAAGCCCACACTACAAGGAAAATATCTTTTAGCGAAGGTTATAGGAGAGGTTTTTAGTGTTACAAAATTGGAAAAAAATTGTCAAAAAAACCTTCACTAAAATATCCATTTTTGGTAGAGGATGTTTTGGTGGAGATTATAATGAAACTTCAATATAACTAAAACAATTTGGGCAGCCAAAGGTTTTAGAGGATGTTTTTATAGGCGGTGTGCTTCATGGCGTATACACACCGATGTACTCTCAAACTTAAAGCAACAATGTTTACATTTCACCGAAAGCACCAGGGTAGTAAAAACAATATTGAGGCACCGATGCTCTTCTAAATAATAATGCACCGATGCTTTAATAATAACAGCGCACTGGTCAAATATATGATACCATGCACTAGTGCGTTACAAAACAAACTCGACCAGTGCATGAAATTGAGAATGCATCGATGTAGAAGTATGATACAAAAGCACTAGTGTGCCTTTTTTTTTAAACACACTGGAAGGTCGATTTTTATTATTATAATTGTTGTTGTTAAAATAGTATTACAATCAGTGCTGGTTCATTGTATTATAGAACTGGTGCATATCTTATTATCCCACTAGTTTTTTTTATCATTAAACACACCGGTGTTCATTTTCTCTTTTTAGAAAGATCGACCTATCACAGTGTGTTTATTGTTATTTTTCAATTCCATTGTTCATCAAAACATTGACATATATCTTATAATAGTATTCATATAAATTAAATTTTGATTAGTGCATTTGGATATGATGTTTGGATTGATTTTCTATATCATCAGATTTCACATCTCTTCATTATAATATTTAATCAGCCATGTAACATTTCAGAGTGACATTGGACAACACAATAGAATAAAATAAAGTGTATTTTATTATATATGAATAAGAGACTCTTTGTCATACAAAATACGACACTTATTGGTAACCCCTTGTCTTTCAATTGGGACACTATATCCATTACATTAAACAAATGTTTGATTTTCACAGACAATTATTTCAAAAAAATACAACAACTTACATTAATATCCAAATATATTTATCATCATTCGTCACTGGAACTATTGTCAGTTCTTGAGATACTTCCATGACTTGGGTTATTTGGTCAAAAAAAAATTTGATTGCCTCAATTATTTTCCTCAGCTTCTTCAAGTTCCATCTACAAAAATAAAAATAAAGTGAAATTAGTGTATCTACATTGGTGAGAATAATGAAAATTGAAATACATAATATACATGAATGTAAATTGAAAAGTGATGCACCATACAAAGAATTGAGTCATGAATGATACACATTCTTTCAAAACCAAATCTCATGCCTTCTATCAACAACTCTTATGTTTTCACATTTCCATACTTTGTTTCCTACAAGTTTTATACCCCATAATAAATCATATATTTAATATAAAGGATTTTTTTTGTTCCATTAATTATAAAATGAGATAAGTAAAACAATATAGATACTCATAAATTCCATAATTAATTTTGATATGCCAACATATACTCACAACCCATACTTAACCCAATGTCAATTAATTCTTTTGATGACTCTTCTTTGTATGTTAGCACCTGATTGAAGAAATTCAAGGATGGTTGTTGTAAAACAACTTAAAATATACAAAAATGAAATCTTAGGTTGTTATAAGGAAAAAACAATTATTCACAAACTTTTATATCAACCCTTTTCTTCCTTGTCGTCCTATTTTATGTGTTGAATGGGTTCCAGTTTTCTTTTTTTTTTTCTGCAAGAAAATACTTGAAAAATAATATTTAATGCTAAATTATTTATTTATATGTACATAATATAAATATTCAATGATTTCATACATTTGAAGAACGTTTTTGTTGAGATGGTTCCTCCTACGATGCAACTATGCAACAACCAAAGAACATTAGAGACGACCCTAACCAACACCCTCTAGACATCCAATCCAATACACAAGACAAAAAGGGTAAATGGAAGATGACGAATGACATTGGGAAGTCGTGTGACTTTCGCAAAATCCCATGGCACAACACTGATGAATTTCGCTCGAAACAGTGATTGGTGGTTGAGGTCAAAGACATAGAGTCGAACCTTGATTCAGAATCTGATCCAGAAAATATTGAAAATAAACAGATCATCGACGCAAAACCCACTTCCACTGTCACGACTGCAACAATTCAACCAGAAGAATTAGTAGATCCTAAAGAGGGGAGTGCCTCTTCCATTCATAGATGTGAGTGAAGGGGACCCCGTTGCATTTCATTGTTGATAACGACATCGATAATAACCTCATCTCAACTAAGGTCATCAAATAGTTGGGGTTGTCAACAACACCACATCCGCAGCCATACAACATCGGGTGGCTTCACCAGGAATGAGATCTCCATGTCAGTGAGAAGTTCCACCTATCTTATGGCATCCAACCCTTTAAGGATGAGGTAGTGTGTGATTTTTCTCGTCTTGATTTCTGTGATGTGGTTTTGGGCCAACCATATATGTCGAGACGTCATGCTTTCTATTATTCTAAACCCCGTAGTTCCATTATTACTTTGGGAGGTCAGATCTATCAGATACCCGAGGTAGTTCCGACTACTACTACACCAAAACAATGCCGCAAGGTAATTTCTCATACTAAAAAATTCATCCTTTTCATAGTATGTTAAAAGGATGCACATAAGACCGCCACAACCATTGTAGCCTCAACACCTTCTATCCAACAAAAATATATTGTCAAAGAGAAATAATATATTGTTTCTTCACCTACAATGGTGCCTACACAATGCCCCGTCATACCCAGAGACAACAGGTTTTTGGAGCATATTCAACCCCACCAACAACCAGTTTGTGACAGTCTTCCACAGAGCAAGCAACACAACTTCTCCAACAAAGCAGGCTGCTCACCAAGATTCATATTCAGAACATTATTTCCCCTCTTCTCTTGGAACTCAATGCAATGGAGACCATTGCTTCCTAATGGGGGGGGGGATTGATCCAGGTGGATATTGGTTGACACCCACCTATTGGCTCCTTTTGTGAGTTTTTAGTTCAACACGTTCTTTTGTACTTCTTTGTAATTGTGGGTTATACACTTATAGGGTTGTTTGGAGCCTTACACATCTTCCAAATGGATATTGGTGGCCTCCCACCTAATCCAACTGACTTATTTTGTATGTTTTCATGTCAGCACATCTTTTTGTACTTCCAGGGCCGTTTTGGGGCCCTAAACAATGTTACTCTGGCTCGCCACATTGAAACTATAGATGGAGTCAGAGTTTGACAACGTAATGCATATTTCTCAAAACGACCTTCAAAACAGGCTATCACGTGCCTAAAACGGAGATCGTATGCAAAAGGTACGACCTCGGGAAGTTAATGTACTAAGTTACCCAAATGGGGCCCACGTGACTTTTGACATTTCATCTCCTCGGGTTAGGTTTTTGGATGTTTAGGGTTTTGACATTCCTGTTTAATATAAAAAAAAACCTTCATAGCCTCATTGTAATAATATTTGTGTGAATGAGCGTAGCCATCACATCTCTTCTCAAAGATAAAAGTTTCCACCATTCTAGCGAGTCTTGCACTCTATATTTTAGTCTCTTTACAATTATTTCAATAATAGAAATCAATTTCTGTTGTATTTCTCTTTTTATGGCAATTTTCATAAGTATTTCATTGTAATTTCTCTTCTTTCATTTCATTTCGAACATAATCCAGATCACATGAAGACCATAAATATTCTTATTTTACTTGGGCATATTCTGAATAGAATCATAAAATCTCGCACAAGAGATGGATTATTAAACCTATGCAATGAACATTTCCTAACATTTTAGAAGTTAGTTCAAACAATTTAGCATAAACATTTTAGAAGCTCGAAGTTAGTCGGGAGGTGTTCGTTGGAACTAAGATTGGGAAAAAGGTCGATGTGCCATTTATTAACAGTTTAAACATTGGTCAACAAATCACCAACCCAACCTATCATATTGACAACCAAAGCTAAGGAAACAATTGTGCCTTTCGACCCTATAACGATATTGATCCTACAATCTTTTCTTTTACACAGAAATATAAATACACTTAAAAAATTGGATAATAACTCAACAATTTGGTGATTCTGCAAGGGCACAACGCAAGTGAGTCTATGCTCATACATTCATTCTATTTCAGTCGATAAATTGTATATAAATATATAGTCTAGGATAGCCCCTAACAACCTCCTAAATTGGTGGATCTGAAAACCACTCAAACACTAATCTAGCAATATGTTTTAACCATTTCCTAACTATGGAATTTTGCCATTATTATCCAACAGTCTCTTTAATGGAAAAATCGATTTAATACAATAAAAAATACATAACATGCATGTCAGTCATAGTCTCAACTAACCTTACAAACATTACAAAAGACAATTCAAACAAAACCTTAAAATTTGTTTCAACTCCATGTATGAGTGATTTTTTCTCTTCCTCCTTTTCCAAATTCTGAAGCCTCTATGAAGATACCAAAATACCTCTACCCACCAAAACTAAATGGTTGGTACTACAACAATGTGGTTACTCGTCCACCCACAACTCCATGAATCATCAGACAAAGATAGAATAGCAACAACGAATTTTTAATTCTGGCCTCTTTCATCATTCCCCAAAACAACTCCACCAATTGGCATGCATTCACACCAGTCGACAGCTCCTCACAGTGGTGGTGTGGCTCTTCTCGCAAAATTATTTTTAAAATATATCACCCTTCTTTCATAATAAATTAATCATTACAATATTAAACTTTTCCTTAGAGTCCTCAACTTTTTCGTGGAGGTAAACTAATTACCAGAATTCTAAGTAGAAGCAAAGTTCGTAGCTTATATCAAAACTCAGATCTAAAAACCACAGCACCTTTCGGAAGCAACTGCAAGCTTAAATATTTTTTTATGGAACTTGAAACTACATAGAGGAGTCCTTTCACACTTTTATAGAATGTAAACCCAGATTCCAAGATAAATATTATGAAGTAAATTATGCCAATTTCTTTTATTTTCAACAACTGTCTTTTTTAAGATTCACACAAAAATTTTATTAGTTGACTCCACTACTTCATTCCCTTGCAGATAATAGTTTGCAGAATATCTTATTCTGATCCCTTTATCGAGGAATAATTATGTCAAGTGTGTGGAATAAAAATAGGCATCATTGTCAAAAATGAGGACTGAAGGCATCCCAAGCCTTGTTATTAACTGTTGTTCTAAAAATTGGATCACTTCCTTTTCATTAATGTGCGTAAGAGGGATAGCCTTTTTCCACCTTGTGAAATAATATGTTGTAGTTAAGATATACTGATGTTGTTTCAAATAATTTGGAGTAATTTCTCTGATGAAACCTATTTCCCAATGCTCAAAAGGTCTAGATATGGTCACCGGTTTGAGAGGAATGGCTGGTATATTTTCCCTACCGGCGCTCATTTCACAAGATTTACATTTCTTGCCATATGCATGAGCGTCTCTGAACAAAGTTAGCCAATAATAAAAATCCCTTAATATTTTGTGAGCCATGGTTTCTCCTATAAAATGTTCGCCTGTTGGGCCGTCATGGAGTTCTTTGAGTACCTTTTCTGCATCATTATGTTCAAGACATTTAAGGAGTACTCCATCGTAGTTTACACGGAAAAGCATAGAATTTATGTGTAAGGTAGATAGAGAGGTAGTGGAGGGGGCCAGAGGGCCCATAATGATAATAGTGGAGGCCATTCAATGTAAGTTGGACTAGGTCCACTATATTATTAAATAAGGCCCACTATGGTACTTAGATATAATAAATGGGTAGTTGGATATAATAAATGTAAGAGGACTTCTTAGAAGGTTCTACTTCTAGAAGATTCCTCCTCTAGAATGTTCTTAGATGATGGTAGCACTATATAAAGGGGTTCAAGCAACGTAATGGGACATAAAGAGAAATATTGTATTTGGAGCGGTAGCTCAATAGGAGGATGCCCCTTCGAAGAGGCAAGTGAACAGTAGAGGATCCCTTCCATAATAGGATCCATTACATGGTGTTTCCTTACCTCAAGGGTTTTGATATAATAAATTGTGATTTCTTCTATATTGTCCTTTGGATCTATTGTGTTTTCATCATTTGTGGTTATTATATTTCCATATCTATTCAAGTTCTTAACAAGTGGTATCAAAGCACTTTCCTTGGCAGACATTGTTGGCAAATATTTTTTATTTTTGCAGATTTGTTTTCAGAGAAGAAAAAAGAGGGCCATGACATTCCAGAAATTTCTGGTATATTTCTATCAAAAAAATGAAGAAAGAGGTTGTATATCTAAGTTCCTCTCAGAAAAACACCCAATTTATAAAAAAAAACATCGTCCGAAATGGAGTTCGGGAAGTCAAGAGATTGAAGTTTTAAAATCTTCAATTTTTAGGGTTTTTTCCACAGAAGGCGGTGCGATTTTTTTTATTTATGTAGCATATGGAGGCTAAATTTGCCCAAACAAATTACAGATCTGAGTTTCTCTCACAATTTCACCCAATTTCAAAAACAAAATCAGCCGAAATGGAGTCCGGGAAGTGAAGTTATGAGCATTTTAAATACTACATTTTTTCAGGGTTTTTCCGGAAAACACCGCGATTTTCTGCAATAATTTATTGCTCTATTTTTTGGGTTTTTTCGTGATGGAGACAGGACTGCAGAGTTCATAAATTTTTATAGGGTGATCAGATGTCTATTTCTTCTCAAACCCTCAAAGAAATTCTACAGATTACTAAAGCATTCAAAGCCCAATTGTTTGACACATTGAATGACAGATTGGATGGCTTTGTAGATGGCCTCAATGATAGTTTTCGTAGTATTCAATATTATTTGGATAACATGCAGGAGACATTTCTTATGGAGGACCTCAGGGATGAATGTAATCAATAAATATATGCTTGGTATGATTTTGAGGCCGATTGCGATGATTGGTATATGGATAGTTGTCGTTTCTGGGATGACAACCACTTCCTTATTTTATTTGATGACTCTATTCAACCTTCTGTAGAGAACATCAATGTACCACATCAGGAGCTAGTTACCAGCGTCTAGCCTGCATATTCTACAATGGTGTTGTTCCTTCCAAATTCATCTTTGATCATCTCCCACTATGTGAATGGATATTCTTATTTGGCTCCACATGATAGGTGTTAGTATTGAGAGCATCATTTTCAGTTGGTTATTGGGTGTCGATATCTTCTATGTGGGGTTCACATGAGAAGTTAGACATGGGACCCTAGTTTACAATGGTGGTTGGACTACTTCATCATGGTGGATACCATTTCTCAATGGGACCCTGGTTCTCTAACCTACTTCAGCACTATGGTCCACACTTATCCATGGGACCCTGGTATATGGTTGTACATCAAGCGTTGAGGACAACACTTTCATAAGGGGGATGGAATG